>JAJEJO010045903.1:0-134320 GCA_020662805.1 Glaucomys volans | reverse complement strand
CCCCCCCAAACCATGCCTCCCATTCCATCTTGAGCAAGCCCTGACCCAGGCCTTGGAGACCGACCTGCACCTTTTTACAACGTTGAAGGGTTCTGCCACGGCTTCCCACGGGAAGGGAGGCTGTGACTCCACTACTGCAGGGACTACATTGCTCCGCGTGGTCGGGGTTGCACTGCCCAGGAGGACACTTTCTGAACGGGTGTGTTAAGAGATCGCCGAAGTCATTGAACCCACAGTTTTCCACGAACTCGTGGTCTAGTGGGAAACAAAAGCTCTTGATCGTCTGATGAGCCCCAAAAGTCCTCTGCTCTAGAAACTTTTCTCCTTTGCCCTACCCCAGGTCCCGCCCCTTCAATGCGCACCCAGCCTATCAGTGTCCGCCCTCTACTTCCCTTTTTCACACTGTCCTGCCCCTTTCACCACTTTATACTGGTCTCTCCCCTTTTCCCTCCACCCGCTCTGCAGCACGCACTGCCCACACCCGGATTCATCTACAAAAAGCCCAGCTTTTCCACACAACCGCTACTCCCCTCAGTAACGGGCCTCATCTCCCACTCTACACAGGCTCAGCCTGCCATCCTCGTCTTACCTGCTGAAGGCCGTTGCCTGCCTCTAAACAAGCCTCACAGGCCTATCCTGCAGACCTCACCTCTTCCGACCTCACCCCTTCCGCGGCTTCCTACCACCTCACCTCCTATCTCACATGGATTTATGCATATACCTAGTCCTGGCTCCTCACCTGGACAGTCAGGTGGCCCGAAGCGCTCCAAGCAGCTGCTGCAGCACTTGTTGTCAGGGTTCCAGTACTCCAGGCGGCCACAGTACTGGGAGGCTTCCGGCTGTGGTAAGGCCTGAGCCATAAGCAGCAAGGCGGTATGGAGGAAGCATCCGGTCCCCATTTGGGCAGGGCCTGTGGACCGAGGGCTGTGACCACAAACTTCCGACCACAGCACCTCTGCCACATGTTCCAGGAAGCCCCAGGAAAGAAGGAAACAGTAGATTTCTTGTGGGCAAGAGATTCCCAGGTCTATGGAAGCTGAGAATCTAACTCCAACCCAAGCCCCAAGGCCAACTCCTGTTCCATCATCAGAGAGGTTCACAAGGCCTCAAGATGGCTAAGGAGAAGTCTGGATCTAGATTGCACAGATTCATATCTGACCTCTATGTCCTCTGGTACCCACCCTCCCTTTTTCATCTCTAAAATGGGATAATAATAGCGCTTATCACATTCACCTACTACAGAGAATATTATGTTATTAGAAGCACTAAGAGCCGGCTAGGTCATGGCGGCTGACTGTAGGTCTGTTACTCAGAAGTTGTGGTGGGAGGATTGCTTGAGCCCAGGAGTTGGAGACCAGCCTGAGCAAAATAGCAAGACCTTGTCTCAGGGAAGGAGGGAAGGAAGGAAGGAGGGAGGGAAGGAAGGAAAGAAGGGAGGGAGGGAGGGAGGGAGGGAGGGAGGAAGGAAGGAAGGAAGGAAGGAAGGAAGGAAGGAAGGAAACTGCTTAGAAAAGTAAACCCTTTAGAACAGCCCTGCCACATAGCAAATTCAATTTCAGTGTTAGGTATTACCACCATCTCAGAGTGGTGGTCTTCAAGAACCCAGCCATAACTCACTAGAGACTCCCACTCAACTACCAACCACCTCTTCTCCCCTCCTAACCCTAATCTCCTCCATGTTAGGAATCCTCCAACCTGCCATAAGCAGACATCTCCCCCTTGAAGTCTCAAATGGAGAAGCTGAGGTTTCCAGAACAAAGGTATCCCCACCCCACCAGTTACAGACCTGAGCCTAAGCCTCTTTCACATCAGTAGTTCGAAGTTCTTCTGCTGAGCGTGTGGCTGGAAACCACTTTTTATCAGAAGTGGGAGTGGAAGGAAACTGCAGCCCACAGCTGACGCTCTAAACCGTCAATGTGAAACTTTATTAGGTGAGGTGCAGTAGAAAATCCTTCTTATATAGATTATTTAATGGAACTCTGGAGCCTGGGGATGATGGGGCTAGAGTGAAGGGGGGTTGAGGAGGCTCCTTGCCAGAAACATTTGTGCCTGACAGGGGTGAAAGGCAAGGGGGCCAAAGTCTTAGAATCGGCCATGCCGGTGGTCTGGGGAATGTCAACGGTTCTTTTCTTGGGGATGGTGGCCAGTATGGGACCTCAGGGGTGATCTGGGAACAGGAATGGAGAGAACTGGGTTAGAGCCATTGGGAGAGGTGCAAAGATCCTCCAGGCCTGTCTCTCTGCTCTGGGATGGGGTTAGGGTGGTCATTAGTATAACTAGTGTTCCACAAGATGGTCTCAGGAAAGGCATTCCAACCAATCTCAGGATTGGAGACCTAGTCTGGTCTTGAATTTGAGATTCAAGCTGGTTTGGGGATTGAGACTGACATGCTAGTTTTCATATAGAGCTCAGGACTATTCTTAGGATATAAGAATCTTGGGACAGTGACTGGGGTTTAGTATTAGGCTCATCTTAAGGCACAGGGGCCTTAGGTATAAGAAATCTTGGCAGACTGGTCCAGAGCTACCTGTGCCTGGGTCCCCGGCCGTAGAGCTGCCACCTGAAGTTCCGGGATATGGGTCGCAGGTGCATGAAGATGCAGAAGGCCACCTCGAGTACATTCCCTGAGTAGAGGATAGACAGAGGAAGCTTTTGTCACTGACAGCCTCCCAGCACACACTCAAGAGTCTGGGACTGAGTGCCTGTCCCACCCTTGCACTAACCACCCCATCTCGTACTGCCGACAGCATGACTCCCGAAAGTCGGTGACAGGAGACAGCTCAGCATGCACAGCCTGACCGTTGAACCAGCGGTTATTGAGTTCAGCCACTGCCCACTCTGCATCCTCCTCCCACCAAAACTGGAGAAAGTGGGTGGTTGGTTGTCAGCAGCAGAACTAGTGATCTTCACAGGACTAGTTAGTAGCTCTGAGACTGTACTCGATTTAACTTAGTGGTGGACCTGAAACTGTGAAGTTTCAGTGATGCTCATCAAGCATTGAAATGCTTCCATTTCGGGGCTGGGGGAAAAGGGGCTGGCAGCAAGCACCTTGACATAGACATTGCCCACGAGGTGGTCCCCCAGGTTGTCGCACACGTTCACCTCTTCAATCTCCCCATACTTCTCCTGCAGTTCTGTGAACACCTCCTGCAGAAGACAGAGAGAAATTCAGCCAAGCTCCTGGCAGAGGAAACCCAACCTACCGCTGCTAACTCTCACCTCAAAGAAGTTATCATAGTATTCCTGCAACTCCACATCGCTCACGTGACCTGGAGGAGGGGAGCGGGGGAATCAGGAGGTGTCCTTCCTGCAAGGCTGTCTGCCCTGCTCCTGCCCGTCTGGACCCTTACTCACAGTGCCATCCATCTGCGGTTTGGGCGGTGTTCTGTGGATTCCGATACAGGTTGAGCAGCACTATGGTCCGGACAGAATTTTAAGGGAGTGGGACCTGAACTCGGAGGGCAGGGCTTCATGCAGAGGGGAAGTTTGGGAGTGGGACCCTGCACCAGAGAAGGTATCTTAAGCGACGTCAATGC
Organism: Glaucomys volans; assembly: GCA_020662805.1. Taxonomy (NCBI): domain Eukaryota; kingdom Metazoa; phylum Chordata; class Mammalia; order Rodentia; family Sciuridae; genus Glaucomys; species Glaucomys volans. The sequence goes on along the minus strand of JAJEJO010045903.1, from coordinate 130,784 downwards.
ATCAGCGATGCTTGCTCCTAAGAAAGACGTGGGGAAGACGGAGAGACAATGGACGGCCAAGGGGGACAGTCTGTACATACGGGGGTGTGGCCAAGTCCCAGGGAGAGGGTGTTCAAAGCTAAGAGGAGGAACCTGCAGGGAGGGCCTACCAGAAAACACTTAGGCGGTAGGCTGGGCCTTAGAAATCCGGAAAAGGTGGAATCTGGTGGTTATGGATAGCAGAATGGGAAGAGCCTGGAAATGTTAGTCACTGAGGCTCCAGGTCCGGACTCACCTGGCTGAAAGTCGGTTTATTGTGAAGCCGGGAGCACCGGTCCCCGTGCCGGCGGGCCCCGATCTTAAAGTAAAAAGAGCAGTTAACCCTGGAAGAGGTGCAAAGACAGAGGGTGAACTAAGGGCCAGGAAGGTCGGACACCCCAGAAACAGCGTCCCCAACCGCTCAGCCACCAAGGACCCAAGTCCTCGCCCCCAACTCTCGAGAGGACACTCCCTGCGCCTGTTCTCACTTGTCCTTCTCAGTCCCGAATATCGAAGCTAAATATTCAGCCATTTTCACCCGAACCCCCCAACTTGACCGATCCTGACGCCACTTCCGTTGCTTAGGAGCGTTGGGAAGTGTAGTTCGTCTCTGAATCCGCACGCTTAGCACGCGATCACAAACTTCCTAGTGCGCTTGCGCGTTCGAGGTCCGCGCCCCACTCACACGATCACCGCCGGGAACTCCCTGAATGCGCATGCTCACAGCGTTGCCTCGCCAAAGGAAAGGACTACAAACTCCAGAGAAACCTGCGGCATCTCGCGCAAACCTCCGTAGTTGAAAATACCAAAGGCATCCAAGGTAAAGGAAATTAACTCCACTGGTGAGTTTTGAGTCTCTTCACGAATCCCAATAAACATAAAGAGCTTCTTTAACTCGTCCTGCTTGTCGATGGGAGCTGTGTGCCCTTCTTTCATGAAACCCACCTCTACATTTGTTTCTGATTTGTGTTTGTGATAGGGGCGTGGCTGTTCGTGATCTTTGCGTCTGTTACTTGGGTCTTGTTCCGCAGACCCTTGGGAGGACCCAGCTTCAGCGCAAATATGAACTTGGAGCGGGTGTCCAATGAGGAGAAGTTGAACCTATGCCGGAAGTACTACTTGGGTAAGGGCCAATCCCCTAGGGTCTCGGGAGAAGAGAAGGGACTGAACTAGAGCGCTTGAGGGACCGAGGGCCTAGGGGCTTGCATTCGTGGTTCCCTAGGGGTAAGGCAGCTGGACCAACTCTGACTCCTGGATCTGAGGGAAGGGAGGAAGTTGAGACCTCATCTGAGAAGAAGTTGAAGAATCAGTTTCTTGGATTCCAGGGCGGAGCTAAGATCCTTGAGCCCCCAACAGCAGAGATCTGTTGAACCAGGTCTTCTGGGTGGGCATTGGTAGAGATCTTTATTGCCTTATAACCCAGTTGTGGGTTTTTTCTTCCTAGGTGGGTTTGCGTTCCTGCCTTTTCTGTGGTTGGTCAACATCTTCTGGTTCTTCCGAGAGGCGTTCCTCGTCCCAGCCTACACAGAGCAGAGCCAAATCAAAGGCTGTGAGTCTAGGGCACAGAAGAGAGCGGGGTGGGCGTGTGTGTGTGAAGTTTCCAGAATTCAGGAATCTGTGAAAGAGAAGAGAGGAGAGGGATGGTCAGGGTGAGTCCAAAGAGCAGCTGGAGGTCAACCCTCCTCATTCCTGTTCCCCATTATAGATGTCTGGCGCTCAGCTGTGGGCTTCCTCTTCTGGGTGATTGTGCTCACCACCTGGATCACCATCTTCCAGATCTACCGGCCCCGCTGGGGTGCCCTTGGGGACTACCTCTCCTTTACTATACCCTTGGGCACTCCCTGACAACTTCTGCGCAGACTGGGGACCTGCTTTCCTCCCAGGATGGGCTCCTCTGCTTTAAATTCACTCTCAAGCCCCAAAGACATGTGCCCATCACCTGTCATCTCTGCTGACATATCCCAATAAATAACTCTAACTTTTGATATTGACTTCCTGGGATCTTTTGGAGGTTGAAGCATAAAGGATCACTAACATTCAAAAACATTTATTGAGTGCTTACTTTGTATCAGGTTTAGTGCTTCACACATTATATGCTTTTTTTTTTTTTTCCACTGAAAACTAATAACCCTCTGGAATAGTAACTTTCCTGCTCATGAACCCTATTTTACAGATGAGGAGCCAAGAAACTAATAACATTTCCACTTCTAGGGGCTGCTATCCTATAGTGGTACTTGTGAATTAAAAAACATGACTTTCTGGGCTGGGGATGTGGCCCAGTGGTAGACCACAAGCCTAGGATGCACAAGGACCTGGAATTGATTCTTGACATCATAAAACAAAACAAAACATGAATTTCCTACTCTGGGCCCTAATATTCTCATTAGAATACTACCTCCTAGGAGTTTATCTAGTCCAAGGCATGTGATGAATGGAAATTTTTTATTCTCTGAAGGAAGTGTTGTCTGCAGCAATAGAAGTATTCAAGAGCTTTCTCAGAGAAGCCGTCCTTGACCTACTTACTTAAAATTTTAATTCCCGACTTGCTCCCTGTTACCATTTCAAGCTATATTCTTTTTCTTACCATACATTTGGAGTATGGTAGCTATTTATTGCCTATCTTCCATCCTCTAAAAGATAAGTTCCATTAGGGCAAGGATTTTCGTTCACTGAAGTGTCCTCAGTGACTGGATGAATGCCCGGCACACCGATAATCATTTGCTAAATGAATGAGACTGTACCTGAAATTAACATGTAGGTGGCACCTAGGAGTGCTCCGTAAGAAAGGAGCCATCCTAATTTGACCAGCCTTCCTTTTAGGAACCAGAGGGACTCCTACGGTTAGTTAAGTCCTGTAAATAGCTAAACCGGTATTCCCCAAGCCTAGCACTACAACTCCCCAAAAGCCTTGCGATGCCCATGCCGGAGCTTTTGTTTCCCACCGCTCCCCGCGTGGCGCCGGCGGAGTTACAGACTGAGTATCGGGAACTAGGACTACACCTCCCAGGAAGCGCCCCAGGTTGTCGTTGGTTTGTTTCCGGAAACGGCGACCCAAAAGGTGGGACTTAAGGCTGGGAGCCGCGGTGGACAGCTGGCAATTGGCTAGCGAACGAAAATGATGACTTCACTGACTAATGGGAACAAGAGACTGTCGAAGGGGCCCGCCCACAAAAGGGGAAGAAGGGAGGCGGCGGCCACTGCAGCAGTCGCGGCTGGACACTGCACAAGTCGGAGGGCCATCCGTACCCAGAGCTTACCTTTGACCTCTCCCCGCTCGCCTCCTGCCTTGATTTGTGACAGTAGGCTCTTTTGGGTTCTTGTGACCCAGCTAGCCACACCCCGACCCCAAACCATGTTCCCGGTGAAGGTGAAAGTGGAGAAATCAGGTGAGAACCCGGAGATTGGGGGTCTGAAGGGGAGCACTGTGCTCTTCAGGGTATTGGAGGTCTGCCAGACAGGATTATCGCGAAAAGGCGGGCTAGGTGACTTTTGCTTGCAGCCCATCTGACAATCGCAATATCAGGCATCAATCATTTCCTCCCGGTCTGTGCTGAGAGTAGCTTTGAGATTGAATGGTGCTGGTTCAGACAGCGTGGTGTGGTAAGAGGAGGGGTTCCCAGCCAGTTAACTGAGTAGGGCCCATTTCTTGCCTCTACCTCAGTTTCTCCGATTCCAACAGCGATCATGAGTTATATTGTGCTGTGAATTTGAAGAATAAAGAGTCAACCCTCACAATCACTATATTCCAATAGTCCTAGGAATTAGGAAGTGCGTTGGATGGGGAAACAAGCTCAGATAAGAAGTCATTTTGCATTGGGGCAGAACTGATGGGAATCCAAAACTTGCCTGGTAAGGCCAGTGGGGAGACACAGAATTCAAACAAAAATATAATAGAAAAATGATATAGGGTAAGTGTTATTAAAATAAGATGGGGCTGGGGATATAGCTCAGTTGGTAAAGTGCTTGCCTTGCAAGCACAAGGCCCTGGGTTCAATCCCCAGCACCGCAAAAAAAAATAAGACAGAAGCTGGGTGTGGTGGTGTGAACCTGTAGTTCCAGACACTGGGGAGTATAGGAGAATCACTCAAGCCCCCAGGGGGAGGGGGTTCAGGGGCTGCCTGGGCAAGATAGCAAGACCCTGCCTTTTAAATCTTAAATTAAAAAAAAAGAAAGAGGACAAGGTAAGGAGATCAGGAGTGGGAGTGAGGCAAGGTGAGGCAGAATGCTATGAAAATGATATGTGAGGGAACTGCCAAACAAAGAATAGTTTCGAGAAGACCCAGAAATGGAAGCCTTGCTTGGTAAGTTGAGGAAACAGCACGGAAGCCAGTGTGACTGGAGCAGAGTGAGGGAGAGAGTGAGGAGGGAGGCAAAGTGGTGGTGGGGGTTGACATCTTGTGGGCCCAGGTGAGGACTTAGGCTTTTGCTTTGAGAGAAATAGGGATCCCAGGGAGGATTTGAACCCAAGTGGCTTAATAAGGGTCCTACCCAAAGCCATAAAATATTCAGACCCCTCAGGAGTCTGAACACACATGATAGTAGGGGGTAGAGATAGACCTGTGGACTCCAAGGCCTGGGCTGCTGGGAAGTCCTGGAAGGTTCTAGAGCTGCGGAAGATGAGGGTCATGTTTTTGTTTTTGTAAGTTCCCCTGGCTACCTTGTGGAGGGTGGATCAGGAGAGACTCTGAGGTTAGGAACCCAGGGAGATGAAAAGACAGGACCAGGATGGGCAGGATAGGGAGGGTGTAGATGGGAAGACACTCAGGAGGCAAAGTGGTCAGGTCATGGGGTTAGTGGGCTAAGATGGAGGAGGGAGAGGTTCATAGTGAAACTAATGAAAGGACTAGGGGACAGTGGGGTCACCCTTCATGGTGGGATCCAGAAAAAAGGGTAGGTTGAGAGAGACACTGAGGACAGTGTAGGACCCAGTGCATAAAAAGAGCACAGGGGATGTCAAAGGGAGGTGTCTAGGTTGTGGGACCTAGAAATTGGGGTTCAGGAGAGAAGCCAAGGCTGGGACAGAGTTGCGGATATGATCCACAGCTCTTTGCTACAATCTCAGCTGTCCCAACACCCATCTTCAACCTGTCTCTCCTCTAAGGGATGTTGGGAATCCCTGTGTCTCCCAGTCTCTCCTTTTAGCATGCATGGACCAGGCAATAGGATTGGCCCTGGTAGAGGATATACATACAGAGCTAACTCCTGCTTGGTACCCTTTGCCCCCAGAGTTGGAGATGGCCAAAGCCCGGAACCAACTGGATGCTGTTCTGCAGTGTCTGCTGGAGAAGAGTCACTTGGACAGGTTGGAACCTGGTCCAGGCTGGGATCATGGGGCTGGCTGGAGCCCTGGCAAATTGAAACCCCTCATCCTGGGTGGATCCGGGTGGGAACCCAGAGGCCAGTTTTGGGAGAAAGGTGTCTCATGGGGAAGCCACTGGGTGCAGTCACACTCTGGGCCGATGGAACCCTGAGCCAATAGTTCTTTTCTGCTACTAGGGAGCGTCTAGATGAGGAATCCGGGAAAACCACCTCAGATACCCACAACAAGTAAGCTGTTTTATAGGATCTGGATCCGAGAATGTGATGGGTAACTCCTTCCCTCATCTAGGCCCTGTCCACTCTGCCCTGGGCTTTCTCCAATACACTCCTAATCGTACCACAAATACAAAAACTGTGACAGAAGAGTTTAGGTCTCTTCATGGTTGGCATCTAAAACCCCAGAGGTATGGGTGGGACACAGGTTCAGGGGGTCCCAGGGAACCCTTTCGGGAGGTTTGGAGCAGGCATTTGTTTGAAGGTCAGCCTGCTAATGCCCTGTTTTTCCCCACAGAGATTGCTCCATCGCAGCCACTGGCAAAAGGTAAGGTGGCAGGGGCCCCACCAGCTGACATGAGGTTTCCACCTGTGTCTTGACACTTCCCTTCCTCACACAGGCCATCTGCCCGCTTCCCCCACCAGCGGAGGAAGAAGAGGAGGGAGATGGATGATGGGCTGGCTGAAGGAGGGCCTCAGCGATCCAGTGAGTAGGCAATCCCTAGAGGGTGTGGGCAGGGAGCCAGGGGCTATGTAAGGATGCTCACTTACCTCCTACCCCCACCACCCCAGACACATATGTGATCAAGCTGTTTGACCGGAGTGTGGACTTGGCCCAGTTCAGTGAGAACACACCGCTGTACCCAATCTGCCGAGCCTGGATGCGCAACAGCCCCTCAGTGCGCGAGCGTGAACGCTCACCCAGCTCACCACTGCCCCCACTGCCTGAAGACGAGGAGGTAGGGATGGGTGGTGGACCCCAGCCCAGCAACCAGGGAGGGCAGTGGGTAGACAGGCTCAAGGGACCCTTCCCTTAAGTTAGTGGTTGCCAAGCACAGGTCCCTAAGTCTCCCAAATGAATGTTGGACCAGGTGAGGCACACAGAGTACACCCTTAGGCTAGGCGTATGGACAGAGGTCCTTAGGGCAGACAGACATGGCCACATGGCCTTAGGGGAGAGGAAACAGACTCCCTTGGGCAGAGACATGACCTCCAATATCAGGGGTTCCCAAGAGCTAAAGGGCTAAACAGGGATCCTTAGTACAGGTAGGTGAGGCTACCAGGTGTAGCAAGGGACCCTCTGGGTTAGGGAGAGATAGATGGGGATCTATTAGTCATCTGGCCCAAGAGGGTAGACAGGACCCAGGACAGACACCTATGACCCTTTGAAGTATTAAGATCAGAGCAGACATGGCTACCTCACCATGGGGAATGGTGGAAGAGGGTCCTTAGGTGACACAGACATGACCCCCACCCCCCAATGACAGGTATAGATGGGGTTTCCTGGGCTGGGCAAAGGTAGACAATGGTTCTTAAGCTGAGAGGAGACGACAAGTGTCCCTGGAGCAGACAGAGCTGACCTCCAGGCTATTTAAGGTATCTGTCCTTCAGATATGACTCCTCCAAGTGTAGATATCCTGGTGAGCCCCTCATGTCTGTTGTCACTGGGAAAGGCAGGAAGGACAAAATGTGTATACTCTGACTCTCTTGGGTCTGGTATGGGGTGTTGTGTCCCTAGGGTTCAGACGTCACCAACAGCAAGAGTCGAGACGTGTATAAGCTGCCCCCGCCTACAGCCCCTGGGCCACCTGGAGATGCCTGCAGATCACGCATTCCATCCCCACTGCAGCCTGAGACCCAGGGCACACCCAATGATGAGGTGGGTATAGGAGGCTGGCCTGAGGCTGTGGGTCATGTTGTGGGGCTCCAATATGTACACCCAGCCTGGTCTCTCCGTCCACACAGCCCTCTGAGCCTGAACCTTCACCCTCCACACTCATCTATCGTAACATGCAGCGCTGGAAACGCATTCGCCAGAGGTGAGGGTCCTAGCCGGCTTGCCCCCTGTGATCTCTTTTTCCAATTGCTGAATCCTCCCTGTACCTCACCAGGTGGAAGGAGGCATCTCATCGGAATCAGCTTCGTTACTCAGAAAGCATGAAGATCCTTCGGGAGATGTATGATCGACAGTGACATTCCCAGTCCCTCCAATAAATATCCCTCAACCCTACACTAGCCTGTGCTCCAGCCCCTTCTTCCCAGCCCAGACATAAAGCAGTTGGCACTGCTGTAGCACATTTATTGGGGAGCCTGGGAAAGAAGGGGGCATGGGGTGACAGGGCTTTCAATGAGGGAGTAAGGTTGTAGGGAATTAGAGTGGCTATTTGGTTGGGTCTTGGAGGATGAGAAGTGGGGAAGGTGGATTGGAGACCTGGGGGTTAGGACAAATGGACTGGGGAGTTCTAGTTAACTCGGGTGTGGGCCTGGCACATCTTTGTCTAGGGATGTTGGGGGCGGGGAATTCTATACAGTTTTGAGATTGGAGGTCATAATTGGCCTGGGATAGGTGTCCCAAAGGTTGGGAATCAGAAAAGAGTTCAAGAGTCTAGGTGGCTGGCTGAGGTTTCAAGTCAAAAACTGGGGTGGGAACAATGGAGTGTCTGGTTGTAGGAAAAGGATCCAGAGTATTGGGGCATAGGCCTGGACTGTCTGGAGTGGGAGGTGCAGTCTGGGCCGTTTGGGGATGGGGTTATGCCTGACCAAGTAGGGCTGCCTTCATCATAATCTGGTATCAGAGCCAGGAAGGGATGGAAGTAGTGTATGTGGATAAAGTTATCTCAGGAGTCAGAAGTGCAGGAGGGAATCTTTAGGGGACATAGAAAGTGGAATCATTGCTGATGGAGTCTAGGCTGGGATCTGAAAGCTGGAACGGGGTGTCATTGGAAGATTCGAGGCTATAAAGGTTGCGTCTAGGCTATAAGGGTGGGTCTCGGATGGAAGGGTCAGGACGGAATCCTGATTGGGATGGAGGGACTGTCTTGGCGCTCGGACATCTGGCTGGGCGGAGTCAGATCGGCTTTAAGAAAAGGAGCCTAAAGCGGCCCTCCCCAACCACGGGGTTCAGGCATGCCAGGACCTCTATTTGGTGGCAGGAGGAGGCTGCAGCGGGGCCTGGGACACAGGTGCAGCTTGGATGGACAGGACGCCCTCAGGGGACAGAGCCGAGGTCACGGCAGCAGGATCCACGCCCGGCGGCAAGCGGTAGCGGCGGTGGAACTCGCGCTGGATGAATCCGTGCTCGTCCTGGAGGGCAGAGAGGCTTCAGCAGGCCCGCCCCTTTCCGCAGGCGCCCCACCCCTCGCGCCTGCGCACGCCTTCTGCTCCGCCCCGCCCGCGCTCACCGGGCGCTCTTCATGGCGTGCGTGCACCTCCACGTGTTCTCCCACCACCTTGACAGCAATTTCCTCCGGGGAGAAGTGCTTCACGTCCAGCAGCACCGAGAAATGACCGGGGTCCGTCGGCACCTGCGCACAGCGGGCGCGGGGCCGGGCGAGGCTGTTATCAGATGGGGCCGGCCTCGCCAGACCCGGCAAGGCCCCACCCCAGTCGGTTCCAGAACTACAGCTGACTCTGGGGAGTCCCCTTCCCTACTTAGAGTCAGTGAGGACCTCTTAACCCACATAACTGGTATCCTCCCATCCCCTCGCACACAGGTTCCCTTCTGCAAGGTCAGGGCCCAGAGCCATCCTAGGGTGAGAAAGCCTGTCCCTTCCCCCAGTGTCAAAGACTCCATAGCCACCCTGCCACCTCCCCCATTGGCCCTAATTCCTCACCCCTGCCAGAAATTGCCAAGATGCCGCTAACCACAAGTCTCCAGAGTCCTCCTTTTAACTCTTTCTGGTACCCTTCCCCGCTTCAGAGTGACCAGGATACCCTTCATCAAGTCACAGGATCCTTTCTCCTTTCCCTCTCTAGGAGACATAGGGGAGCACACACAACCTCCCAACGCTCTTCCCCAAGACTAACAGGACATTGCAACCATTCAAGAGTCACTGCCCGCCCTTTCCCCCAGCCAGATTCCCTAGGTCACCAGCGTCCTTCAGAGTCATCAAGACTCCCTTCAGAGCGACCCCATTCTTCCACTCCCCTTAGAGCTACGAGTCAATCCCACCCACCCCCACCCCTTCAGAGCGATGGGGACCCCGAACTCGCTTCAGCAACTTGGTCACTGAGATTCCACACTGAGGGAACTCTGGAAGCCCCTCTGTGGCAGCACTCTCCACTACGCTCAAAGTCAACGGACATCCTAGCACCCCCTCAGCACCCCCTCGGGGTGACCCAGACCACTGGCTTTGAAAGTGCTCGAGTTGCCCCTCCCCCGTGCCTGGCACCTGGGCGGTGGGCAGCGCCACGCTGGGGGCTCGCAGGTAGTAGGGGGCGAGTGCGGCAGGACAGAGAGCAGCGAGCTCCGCCTCCAACAGTCCCTCGCCAAAGCGCTGGTCAAAGAGGCGTCCAGGAGTGGAAATTCCCGGTAACGGGGCCGAAGCGCGACGCAGCCAAGACGGCTGCACAGGCACTGGGATCTCCATCCTGCTTCTCCACCGCCGCCCTGGGTCCGCAGTGCCCCTGCATGCACAGCCGCTGATTTATAGTGCGTCCTGTGCCGGCCCCTCCGCGGGCCTCTCTGGGACACTGGGACCGTGGCCAGATTTGGCCATGAAGAGCCTTATTTAGAAACCCCAATAATGACTTGGCCATTTATTAAGCGCTTGCTGGATGCTTGGAAAAGGACGCCAGGAAAACGTCATTAAGATTCCTCAATATCCTGAAGGGGAAACTAAGGCTAAGAGGGTGGAGGCCTGAGGGTATGGAGAACACAGCATAGCAGTTGGGACTCAGAGCCAAGTCTACAGAGAGTTCTTAGTTCTCTTAAGCCACCACCACTCAGCTGGCAGCTCTGAGGATGACGCAGGTGGAGGTCTTAAGAGCAGATTCCTGGAGAATGCAATAGCCAGGCTGTCAGAAGGACACGAAACAGACCCTACCCCCATCTTCAGCCCGGCCATGGGCCCAGCCCCCTTGCAGGCCGGGCCTAATTCTGTGCCTCTGACTCAGCTTCGGGTACACAGAGGCCAGGGGCGTGAGCACTAACACTCCAGGTTGGCCCCCCGGGGGCCTCGCGCTGGGGCCCGAAATAGCTCATTCTGATCCCGCTACCTGGGCCAGGAGCCCGGGCCTGGCAAGGGGTGCAACCAGCTGTTCCTGCAGCAAAAGGCAAGATGTTAGGTGACCATCAAGGGCGGTCTGACTGGCCTGATGGAGGAGATGAACGTTAGAAAGGAGAACCCAAATACTCCTTCAACGGGAAAAATATGTTGGACTTAAGCCGGGAAGAACTTTCTGCTGCTACAAGAAGGGACGGTGTGAAAGCATGACTGCAAAGAAAATGAGACTCCTTTAGATCGCCTCCAACCTCAAGCCCATTCCATTGGTCCACAGTCTTGCCAATTATTGCTACACGCTCCAGGTTCTCCAATCAAACACGCTCTCTCAAGCATGCCAATGTTACAGACAGTCAATGAAACACCTCCCTTTGGCCACTTTCCAACTTTTATTTTCCTCTCTCTCATTGGTCGCCTTGGAGATCGCTCTCTTCCTGAGCCGGCACTTCCAGAGAGGGCGGGGCTGATGGAGCATTGCTAAGCGACAATATGCGTGCTGGGTTTGTCCTGTGAAGAAGCGGAGCTGGCACAAGCGCCGGAAAGTAGCTGCGGGATGGACCGGGGGTGAGGCAGATTCTTATTCCAGAGACCACAGGAGGTTTGGGAAGGACCAAGGGTGAGGGTAGCACAAGTTTGCTAGCGTCCAGAGTGTCGGGCTCAACCATATTGAAACTACAACTTCCAAGATGCTCCACAGCCTTTGGCTCCCCCAGCCTTGGACTTCACCGTCCCGGGTATCCTTATGTTCTTTTCTTGGGGTAGCTGTAAGGGATTCTTTCCCTTAAGGGTTTCCAAGGAGACATGGATATTGACTTTCTTAATTTTGAAATTGCCCCTAGACAGGCAAGGGTGTTGTCTTTGAACTTTCTCGTTTAGGCGGAGCTCAGTGGATCATGGGAATTGTAGTCCATTTCCTAGCATTCCCCCAAGGGTTTATGGGAAACGTATGCCTTAGGGTTTCGTCACGGTTTTTGTTTTTTGTTCGTTTTGTTTTTTCTTCCCCGGTGCGGGGCAAAGAACTCAGGTACTCAGGTGTTTTACCACTTGAGTTACATTCCCCAGTATTCATTCATTCTTTCTTTCTTTCTTTCTTTCTTTTATTATTATTATTTTTTTTTTGAGACATGGTTTTGCTAAGTTGCAGAGCCTGGCCTGGAACTTGCTGTCCTCCTGCCTGTAGGCACCACCGTGCCCAGCCTAATCACGATTCTTAACCAGAGATCCTCTTCAAAATCACCTGGGGAGTGTTTAAGGAGGACCATTGTACGTTGTATACTTGTGTTGAATTATCACACTGTACCTCATAAATGTATGCATTTAGTGTGTGTCGAAAAAATGAGAGCAGACCGCAGACCACACTTTGCCTTTGGGCTGCAGTTTAAAAAAAAATTCACCTGGGACAGTGGGGAAAAGATAGGGATGCTTATCCCAACTTTCTGATCTTCTGTTGGTCTAGGGTAGGAATGGCTTGTTTGTAATTTTAAACCACTTCCCACCAATGGATCCAGAGTTGAGAACCAATAGCCACTGGTTCCTGGGTTTTTCTATGGCTCTCCTAGGGCTCATGGGAATCATGCCTCCTCTATCATTATCTTGAATGTGCATCAGTGCTTCATGGGAATTACAGTCCATCTCCTCCAGGAATCCATGGAAATTGTCTGTTCTGCCCTCCTCTCACCATGTTCTGCCTTCCAATCCCATTTCTGCTTGCAGCCTGTCAGTTTTCTCCATCCAAGAGAGTCCCTTTGAAGATGCTCCCCTGGGTGGAAGCCACAATTGGCCATCCCAAAGCCAGACCTGGCAACCCAAGGTGAGGACTGCCCACAGAGACCTGTACCTCTAGGAGCAAGGGAGTGACCACTAGAGGAAAGGAAGGCTTATAATGAGAGATGAAGTTGAGACATCAGGAGACAGTCCATCCTTACTTCCCCACAGCCTTCCCTTGCCCACCTCTTTACTGCTTATATCCCCCATCACTTCCCCCAATCATCTGAGTTGCTAACAGTGGTAACATTGTGGGATATGCTTCCTCCCCACTGAACTGAGACTTCATTTGTGTCTTTTTTCCCTACAGGAACAATCCTTCAGACCTCACTTATTCTATTTGTGTCCTCCCCTCATCTTAGACTCTAAGCCCATCCAGATCCCAGAGAGCCAAGCTCCCACAAGCTCCCAAGGCTGCAGCCAACTCCCCTGAACTGTTTGAGGAGTCCTGGCCATCCAGTTCAGGAACTCCTTCCCCATCCATCACCACTGAGAGGGCCTCCCCACCACCTATCCTGATTGACAGTGGGGACTCTGTGGTGGCCAAGTAAGTACCAGAAGCCCAGAAGGGAAAGGAGAGTTTGGGTCAGAGAGAGGGAGAAGGTAATAATCATCACAGACAGACTGCTTATGCAGTGCTCTTAAAGGACTAGGCACTTCATGTGTGTTATGAAGGGCTCTGAAGTTCAACTGTCTGGGTTCAAATCCCAGCTCTGTTACTTACTCTCTATATGATCTTGGCCTCAGCTTTTTTGTCTTTAAATTGGGGGTATTAATAGCACATATCCTTAGGGCTATTTCAAGCTTTCAGTGAGTTACTGTATGAAGTGAACACTTGGATTTGCAGGGTACAGATCAGCTGCTGTAACAAAGTGTAAATTAATTATGGCTTGAACAACATTGCATTTATTTCTGCCTCGTCTAATGGCCCAGGCAGAAGCAATGGGACTGATATGGCAGCCTCTCCTTGAGGTGTCAGAGATCCAGGTTCCTTCTGTCTTACTGCTGTTCCATCTCTGGACTGCTGTTCTTTCCTTCATGGACCAAAATGGCCGAATCGACTTTCCAGAGTTGTGTCTCTTCATTTCATGTTTATCAAGCATTTAGTCACAAGGTCACAAATCACATGGCAAATGTAGTTCTTAGAAGAGTGACTATGTGTCCAACAAAAAATTGCATGACTGGGCTCAGCATATTGTAACTCAGAGGTAGATCTCTTTCCCAGCATGCGGGAGGCCCTGGGTTTGATTGCCAGCACTACCAAATAAATAAATAGATAGATAGATAAAATAAAAATTAAAAATGTGTTACCATATATGAAAGGAAAACAGTTATTGAAGGACAATACTTGATTTTGGTGGTTAGATAGAAAACCAAGTTTTGTTGGTTCTATTTTCCGGTTTTTGTGTGTGTATGTGGTACTGGAGATTGAATCAAGGGCCTCATGCATACAAGGCAAGTGCTCTATCACTGAGATACATGTCTAACCCTTTTTATTTTATTTTGAGACATGGTAGCCTCAAACTTGGGATCCTCTTGCCAGAGCCTCTCAAATAGCTAGGATTAAGGTGTGTGCCCTCACCATGCCTGGCCAAAACAATTTTTGTTGTTGCTGTTTGTTTGTTTGTTTATACTGGGGATTGAACCCAGCACTGTACCACTGAGCTACATCCCCAGCCCTTTTTATTTTTATCTTGAGACAGAGTCTCACTAAATTGCTGAGTCTGGTCTTGTGTCACATGCCTGTTAGCATGTTATCACTTGATTTTATTATGAACCTAGCTTAATCTGATTTTTTTCTTTTCTTTTTTTTAATTTGTTCTTTTTAGTTATACATGATAGTAGAATGCTTTTTGACATATCATACATATATGGAGTATAACTTCCCATTCTTGTGATTGTACATGATGTGGAGTTACACTGGTCGTGTATTCATACAAGAACATAGGAAAGTTATGTCCAATTCATTCTACTGTCTTTTCTGTTCCCATCCACTCTCTCTTCCCCCTGTCCAATCTGGTGAACCTCCACCCACCTCCCCACACACACCTATTGTGAGTGAACATCCTCATATCAGAGAGAACATTCAGCATTTGTTTTTTGGGGATTGGCTAACTTCACTTAGTGTGATAGTCTCCAATTCCTTCCATTTACCAGAAAATGTTATAATTTCATTCTTCTTTATGGCTGAGTAATATTCCATTGTGTATATGTACCATATTTTCTTTATCCATTCATTTGTTGAAAGGCACCTAGGTTGGTTCATAGCTTAGCTATTGTGAATTGAGCTGCACATTGATGTGGCTATGTCACTATAGCAGGCTGATTTTAAGTCCTTTGGGTATATGCTGGGGAGTGGGATAACTGGGTCAAATGCTGGTTCCATTCCAAGTTTTCTGAAGAATCTCCATACTGCTTTCCATAGTGGTTGCACCAATTTGCAGTTCCACCAGCAATGAATGAGTGTACCTTTTTCTCCCACGTCCTCGCCAGCATTTACTGTTGCTTGTATGCTTGATAATTGCCATTCTGACTGGAATGAGATGAAATCTCAGTGTAGTTTGAATTTGCATTTCTCTAATTGCTAGTGATGTTAAACATTTTTATATGTATTTGTTGATCTGTCATATTTCTTCTGTGAAGTGTCTGTTCAGTTCCTTTGCCCATTTGTTGATTGGGTTATTTGTTTTTTTTGGTGTTTTTTGAGTTCTTTATATATCCTGGAGATTAATACTCTATCTGAGGGGCATGTGGCAAAGATTTTCTCCCACTCTGTAGGCTCTCTCTCTCTTTTTTTTTTGGAACCAGGGATTGAACTCAGGGACACTCGGCCACTGTGTCACATCCCCAGCCCTATTTTGTATTTTATTTAGAGACAGGGTCTCACTGAGTTGCTTAGGGCCTCACTCAGTTGCTGAGGCTGGCTTTGAACTCGCAATCCTCCTAACTCAGCCTCCCAAGTCGCTTGGATTACAGGCATGCGCCACCACGCCCGGCTTGTAGGCTCTCTCTTCACATTCTTGATTGTTTCCTTTGCTGTGAAGAAGCTTTTTAGTTTGGTACCATACCATTTATTGATTCTTGATTTTAATTCTTGTGCTTTAGGAGTCTTTTTGTGGAATTCGGTTCCTAAGCCAACATGATGGAGATTTGGGCCTACTTTTTCTTTTTTGGAACCCGGGATTGAACTCAGGGACACTTGGCCACTGAGTCACATCCCCAGCCCTATTTTTGTATTTTATTAGAGACAGGGTCTCACTGAGTTGCTTAGGGCCTCGCTAAGTTGCTGAGGCTGGCTTTGAACTCGAGATCCTCCTGCCTCAGCCTCCCGAGTTGCTGGGATTACAGCCGTGCACCACTGCACCCAGCTGGGCCTACTTTTTCTTCTGTTAGGTGCAGGGCCTGTGGTCTAATGCCTGGGTCCTTGATCCACTTTGAATTTTGTGCAGGGTGAGAGATCGAAGTTTAATTTCATTTTGTTCCATATGGATTTCCAGGTTTCCCAGCACCGTTTGTTGAAGAGGCTGTCTTTTCTCCACTATATGTTTATGGTGCCTTTGTCTAGTATGAGATAACTATTTTTGTGGGTTTTTCTCTGTGTCTGTTATTCTGTACATTAGTTTTCATGTCTGTTTTGGTGCCAGTGCCATACTATTTTTGTTACTATAGCTCTGTAGTGTAATTTAAGGTCTGGCATTGTGATGTCTCCAAAAGAAGTTATTTTTTTTATGTTTTTGTACTGGAGGTTTAACCCACGGGTACTTAACCACTGAGATACATCCCCAGATCTTTTTATTTTTATTTTGAGACAGGGTCTTATTAAATTGCTGAGGCTGGGTTCGAAGTTGCAATTCTCCTGCCTCAGCCTCCAGGTCACTGGGATTATAGGCATGTAAACTGGCAAAAGCAGTTATTTTTATCTGGGCTTCTGAACATAGCTTTCCATGGTGTTTGGTGAACACTGGCTACAGTGACTATTATTACTAGCACTGTTTAGCTGTCCTCACTTTCCCTACCTCCCATCCTCTAATGCTTACAGGTATATAAACAGGTTCCGCCAAGCTCAGCCCACAAGCCGAGAGGAACGCCAGCCTGCAGGCCCAACCCCAGATGACTTTTGGTGGCTGCAGCCAGAGTCTCCAGATCTCAGCAGTCAACGTGCAGCAGGTACCTCCTTGGGTCCATCCATCCCCAGCCTAAAATTTTCTTGATTGATGCCCCCAGCAGCCACTCCTTGTGGCCCCTTAACTCAGTTGAGGTTTCTCAGCAGGAGCCTGTGAACGGAAAGAAAAACCCAAAAGTGCAATCCCAGCTCCCACCATGGTGGCCGGCACGTCCCAGGCTGTGTCTCCACTTCAGGAAATAAAACAGGTGGCGTCCTCATTCACTTCCTCTTCTGTGTCTCTGAACTGACAGCACGAAGTCCTGAGATAGAATTAAGGCCAAACCCTAATTCAAGGAAGCTTAAACCTTGTTTGCTTGCTAAATGTAATTACAAACTCCTAAAGTAGATGCTTTCAGGTATGGCCAGACCAAGGTGTTTTGGACAATATTGGAACTCTGCTGTCCTGGTTCTGTGTTGCTCTTTGTCGGGTTTGGTCTCAGGCACTTTCCCCTCACAGTAGCCAATACAGCCCCCACCTCCCCGCAGCTTAGGCTTCCATGGTACTAACTCAGCTACTCTAATGGAAATTGGGAGCTTTTCCAGTAACTCCATTCCAAACCCCAGGACTCACTCTTAGTCACTCATCCTAAGATAATCTCTGTGAACCAGAGGATAGAATGCTTTAATTCGTCAGGTTTCCTCAGGAAGGTTGGTGCAATCCTTCAACAGCAGTGACTTGCAAATGAAGGGTGTGGATCCAAAGAGGAAAACTGGGTCTGCATTCCCTGAGGAAATTATAAGCCGAGGTACCAGGTGGAGTAGACACCTGTACTTTAGGCCCTCTGTCCAGAAGCCCCTTTCCCAACAGCCTTGGGGGTGGGGAGTAGCATCTGACTCCTCTCACCCCACAGAGGCTCAACACTTGGAACTCATCGATGCTGGACCTGGAGACACTAAGCCTACAGAGCAGGGCTACCAAGCTGCTCAAACGCAGGTGCCTCCCTTACCTCCTCATCCTCCCCATTGCTGCAGCCACAGCCCAGCCCACTGCCTCGGAGACATCCATTGCCTCTCTTCTGCCTTCCCCTTGCAGCAAGGCGTCCATCTCCTCCTCCTCCTCCCTCAGCCCGGGTGATGCCAGCAGTTCCTCCTTCCCAGTCAGCTCAGATGGCCTCTCTCCTTTTTCTATGACCTTCACTCCTGATGCCAACAAAGGCTCTGGCTCCAGAGCACCTGGTAAGTGGTGAGAGGCAAGGATTGAGGGCAGCCTGGGTTCAAATCCCATCTCTGCTGCTTACCAGCTATGTGACTTTGTCTTCTCTGGGCCTTGTTTCCCCAACTATAAAATAGTAATAACAGTTAGCTTCCTCTCCTGCAGGTATCGTGAGGATGAAATGAGTTCATGAATACATGGGAAGCACTTAGCACAAGTTTGTCAACAGAAGCTGTCATAGCTGGGTGCCATGGTACACACCTGTAATCCCAGCAATTTTGGAGGCTGAGGCAAGAGATTTGCAGGTTCAAAGCCAACCTGGCAACTTAGGACTCTGTCTCAAAATTTTAAAACGGGCTGAGGATATAACTCAATGGTAAAGCCCCCTGGGTTCCATCCTCAGTACCAAAACAAAACAAAACAAAACAAAACAAAACAAAACAAAACAAAACAAAACAGGAGTAGTCCTGAATACGAGAGACCTGATGTTCTTTCTGCTCCAATATTAGAAGGCTTTTTGCAGATTTGGTACTGAATTGATTTGACAGTAAAAATCTGACCTATGAGGCTATTTGTAGTCTGTACTGATCTCATTTGGAGTTAATATACATAATCCTTAATCCCAGCACTTGGGAGGCTAAGGCAGGGGGATCGAGAGTTCAAAGCCAGCCTCACTTAGTGAGGCCCTAAGCAACTCAGTGAGACCCTGTCTCTAAATAAAATACAGCCGGGCATGGTGGCGCATGCCTGTAATCCAAGCGACTTGGGAGGCTGAGTCAGGAGGATCGCGAGTTCAAAGCCAGCCTCAGAAACTTAGCGAGGCCCTTAGCAACTCAGTGAGACCCTGTCTCTAAATAAAATACAAAATAGGGCTGGGGATGTGACTCAGTGGCCAAGTGTCCCTGAGTTCAATCCTTGGTTCCAAAAAAATAAAAATAAAAATAAATAAATAAATAAATAAATAAATAAAATACAAAATAGGGCTGGGGATGTGGCTCAGTGATGGAGTGCCCCTGGGTTCAATCCCCAGTACCAAATAAATAAATAAATAAAATACATAATCCTTGGTATGTGTATATTACATTGAACCATATGGATTTTTTTTTTTTTTTTTTTTGCGGGGCTGGGGATTGAACCCAGGGCCTTGTGCTTGCAAGGCAGGCACTCTACCAACTGAGCTATATCCCCAGCCCTTGGAATTTTTGTTTTTATAAATAAAAGATAGGTGAATAATGACAATTTCATATGACTCCACTCTTTCTTTTTGGGGGGGCAGGGTACAGGGATTTAACTCAGGGATGCTTTACCACTGAGCTACATCCCTAGCCCTTTCTTAATTCTTTTTATTTTGAGACACAGTCTCGCTAAGTTAGTTAGGTGCTCACTAAGTTGCTGAGGCTGGCCTTGAACTCAGTCCTCCTGCCTCAGCCTCCCAAGTCATGCTACAGTGCTGACTTGCTCCACAGTGTTTCAATGTGTTTGAGTCTGATGTATTGCCTCAGACCCATGTCTATGCTGTATGTACCATGCAATGTGGCTAAAATATGCAAACTTTTGAACTCTGGATCAATTTCAGAGATGGTTACTATTACTGCTGTCCCAGTTGTTACTGTTACTCTGTGCCCAGTCCTGGGCTTCAGATGCTATCCTGCTCCCCCGAGGGGGGACAAGCAAGCAGAAGTTAACAAAAGTGTTCATGCATGTTGCTTGATCCTACCCAAGGACTCACCTGTGCAATTCTTCAGTCTTTCTAAGCTTCATCTTTTATTTATCTCTCCCTCCTGAGCCTGTTTTCTCATCCGTAAAATGGGGATAAAACTCTAGTACCTACTTCATAGGCTATTTTGTAGTTAAATTTATTCATTTAACATATTGAGTTCTACCATGTATGAGGCCCTGTGAACAGAACTGAGGATTCCACAACCAACCATGAGTACATAGTCCCACCTTCAAAGTCTTCATGGCACAGTGAATATGGGGCAGAGAATTGCCACATAACCCTCCCGTACACATGTAAAACATGTGGAAATGAGGCATATGCAGGAGAGCAATGTGGAGCTGGGAAGTCAGGTAGGGCTTCCAGAAGGTGCTAGCAAAGAGGAAACATAAATGAGGAAGGTGGGGATGAACAAGAGCCTTGTAGCATATACAGCAGACTGAAGTGGGAGGGATCATGGTGCTGACAATAGACCAGGAAAGGTAAGAGCTGGGATCAGACTAGCATAACTTTGGAGGGAGAGGTTGGCAGGGGACCTGTTACAGTTGGCCATGGAGGCATGGTGAGGCATTTGGTTATGATATTAGGACTGGGGAGCTTCGGGAGAGGATGAACTTTCTTGGGTGTTAACAGACTTTGTCTGGCTTCTATCTACATCCAGTGAGAGAAACTGCTGGTTTGAAATGGGCCAGAATCTGAAGAGCAGAGTGGCCAGGTTTAAAAGTAGAATCATGGAATCATGGAATCAGGGTCATCTGGGGTGGTTCTCCCCTTCTCTGTGCAGCATTGCAGAACATGGTAGCTTTACTGATCATGACCAATGAAATGATGCCCAGGTGGTAGAAATATGTCTGTTTGTCCCAGTGGAACAAAAATAGCCCCTGGCCCTCTCCTTAATCATTACCATTTCCCTAGCACAGAGTTGGGGACTGAGGCAGAGCACAATAAACAATTCTTTTTGCATCACATCTCAAATATTGATTGTGCTGGGCCCAATTCTTCACAGTGGGGCAGTGGTAATGGACAAGACAGACAAACATCACTGTCCTAGCATAACTGGCATTATGGAAGGACAGACAAACCATAATAAAGCCAGGAAATACAATATTTAGTATGTTAGAAGGCAGTAAGTGAAAAGATAGGAATGAAATAGGGCAGAGGACAGGGAATGATAGGGCTGGTGGTTGTTGCAGTTTTGAATAGGGTAGTTGGGGAAGGCCTCACTAAGGTAACATTTGGGCAAGATCTGAAGCAGGTAAAGAAGTGAAGGGTATGATACATGAGGGAAGATCAGTCCAGACAGAGAGGGAACCACCAACACACAATGGCCTTCACCTTTGACCAGAAGGGAGGTGTAGCCAGGGGAGTATTCATAACCAGGAAGGCCCCGGACACTCAGGTGTTCACAATCTCCCTCTGGCTGTGAGTGGGGCACAGATTGGGAGGTCCGGAGAACAGGGAGCCCAGGCAGGCAGCTGCTATGATGGGCCAGGTGGCGTGAGTGGGGCTGGACCATGTTGAGGGCAATGGAAGGAGTGGGTAGATTCAGGAGAATCTGTCCTGTAACCCCTACTTCCAGAACATATATGCATGGCACATAGTAAAAGCTCAGTAAATATTCATTTGATGAATGAAGAAATGAAAGATGACAGACTGCTTTCTCCTCTAATCTTGCCCCCTCCCCATTTCCTACTCCATAGAGGAGTTGGGCATTACTGAACAGCCTGTCTAAACAATCTTTTGGCACAACAGAAGAATGCATGTACAGGTTATTGTTTGGTGGCTGATCACCTAACTCCTACCTTATTCCTCTTCCCTCTCCTTTCCTCTCACAGCAGCCCCAGTACCAGCCCAGGCCCCCACCCCTGCTCCCGCCCCAGCCAGAGTCCCAGCCTCCTCCCAAGAACCCATTCGGCCAGAGGATGACATTTTGTACCAGTGGCGGCAGCGGCGGAAGCTGGAACAGACTAGAGGAGGTGAGGGTGATGGAACCTGGGTGCTGCCCCAGACCCCAGCCCTCAACACTCGGGTGAGTTGGAGAAGGGAGAAGCCTGAGGGGAGTTGAAGGAAGGGTGAGTCAGGGGAATGTAGGACCCACTACCCTCTTCCTCACCCCTCTTCCTATTTGTCTACAGCCCTCTCCTACCCGTGCCGCGACTCATGGTTCCCTGAGGATCCAGCCTAACTCTGTCCCAATGTGGGGCAGTGTGGCCCAGCCTGGTCCCCATGAGGTCTTGTATGTGGAGAGGCCTCCTATTCCCCCAGGATCCTCTCCACACATCATCTGGGCCCCCAGCCCTCATGGCTTCCTTTGGGCTCCACAGTCCAGTCCCTGGGTATCTCTTGCGACTGTTCCTCCCACGATGCTGGCTTCCACACAAGCTCCCCTGGCCTCTACCCTAGCTAGCCCCGTTCCCACCCCAGCACCCACGGCCTCCACCCAGGTGCCCTCCACCCTGGCTCCCCTGGTCCCTACCCTAGCTACACCTGTTCCCACTCTGGCACCCATGGCCTCTACCCCAGTGCCCTCGGCCTCTACCCTGGCTCCCCCGGCCTCTACTCCCACACCCCTCACCACCCTCCAGGGCGCGGGCCCGCCTTTCTCTGAACCAAGCAGCCCTGACCAGCCAGGGAAGCTGGGCCCCAAGCCTCGGAGGTCTAGAGCTTTGCGCCCAGAGGCTGCTGGAGAGGGACCTGACCTGCAGCTCAGGGGCGCCTTGGGCCAGGTTGTGACAGCTCGTCTGTTCCCTGACTGCCTGGAGGACACGCCCCCTCGCCTTGAAGGCCCGCCTCCAGCGCTAGCTGAATCTCGAAAAGTCAAAGTCACACACCGGCAAACCCAGGTTTCGCCCCCTTGCCCTGAGGTCACGCCCCCTCCATTTGACACACACTGCCGGTTTAGGACTCAGTCTCGCAAAGCCAAGGCCACGCCCACCCCAGCTGGGAAAGTTAAAGCCACACCCTCAGCTGAAGGCAGGTATCCACAGCCCAAGGTCCCACCGCCTCCAACGCAGGAGGCGTCCACGCTCCCCAGGGCTCCGCCACCGGACTTCAAGGCGGGGCCTCTTGAGGCCGTGGCCACGCCCCCGCCCACCCCGGGTCAGCCACCCTCAGAGGACTTGCTCTCCCTGGCCGCCCGACTTCTGGAGGCTGCCGAAGGTGAGCGCGTGCCGGCCCTCTGGGATCCTGGCGTTGGTTCAGTCTCCTAAGAGTCCGGCGCCCTGGAACTCACCCTTTACACACCCACCCTCCAGACTCCGACGGCAGCGAGTTTCAGGACGACCCCGTGCTGCGGGTGCTAAGAGCTCAGAGGGCAGAGCTGCGGCTGCAGAAAAGGTAAGCCTCGGTCGCCAGGATCTATGACACTGAACCCCTGAATCCTCTGAGGCCCCAGTTGGGTACCTCCGCTCCTAATCTACACTTCCAGAACCCCATCCACAGTCCCAGACCTGATCCTGAGCAGGCTCTACTCTGCTTTTCTCCAGGAAAGTGGATGCCCAATTATCCAACCTGTTGGACCACACGGGAGACCCAGGATCTTCATTCCCTCCAGGCAGGTCACCCCCGATGTCGCCACGGAGGCGACTGCGGAGGGAAGGAGTCTCTCTTGAAGCTAGACGACGTTGAATTGTATACGATCTGTTTTTCCCAATGAAACTTTTTTTCCAGGCTAATCTTTGTCTCTGAGAAATGGATTATTGTGGAAAGGCCAGGGGTTGTGCCAATTAAAGGAATTGTCTCTTCCTCTCTATTCTGACCACTGAAGCAAAATTTATTTTCTTGTTTAATCTGGACTAGGGAGTCTAGACAAGTTTGAGACCTAATTTATCAGACATCAAGGCAGGAGTGGATCTTTCTGTCTCAGATGGGGAGTGTCCTCTAGGTATGAAGCTAACTAGGATCATCCAAGTGTTGCCCAGTAGTCGAAATTCTGCTTGTGTCAGCCACAGCCTTTGGTGCAGCTGGTATCTCCCTCCCTGAAGCACTCTTACTCTGGTTCCATAACCTCTCTCATTACCTTGACTCTTCATTGCCTCAGTGTGTCAACTTTGGTGTGTCCCAAGGCCCTGGCTTTGACCTCTATCTATACTCTCTTCCAGGTACTCTTGTCTAGCGTAATTGCTATAAACTCCATCTATATTCTGATAGTCCCTAAATTTCTATCTCCAACCTAGAGTTGAGTTTCTGTCTCCATCTGAATCTTGTTGCCTGCTCAGCATCTCCACCCAAAGGTCTAAGAGACTTCTCAAATTCCATAGATCCTCAAATTCCTGAGCTCTAGCCTTCCCCTTAAACTTGCTCCTCCCTCATTTTCCTCATCTCCATCCTTCTAGTTGACAAGCCAGCCTTATAGTTGTCCTTGACTCTTCTTTCCCTCCCACCCACATTCAGTCAGCAAATTCTGTCATTGCTACCTTCAAAATTGTCCAAAACCCTCTCCTCCTTCCACTACCCTCACTTCAATCTAGGCTGTCACCATCTCCGACCTGGACTGTTGAAAACTTGTTATTCAGCGTGTCTATGCATTTTTTCTTTTGTACCAGGGATTGAACCCAGGGGCACTTAACCACTGAGCAACATCCCCAGTCCTTTTTATTTTTTATTTTGAAGCGGGGTCTCACTAAGTCCTTAGGGCCTTGCTTAAGTTGCTGAGGTTGGTCTCAAACTTGAAATCCTCCTGCCTTAGCTTCCTGAACAGGATTACAGGCCTGTGCCAGAATGTCTGGCCTATACATTCTTTGATATGCTTGCCAAGAGGTAGTCAACGTTCCTTCCCTTTGAAACAGCCGCTCAACAAATAGAATGCAGAGGAAGGGATACAGCTTAACTTCCAAACTCAGAAAAGATGATATCATCCATTTGGTTTTCTTTTGCTCCTTCTCTGATACTTGTTTTAGAGACCATTGGTTTTTTTAAACTGATTGTCTATGAGGGAATGGATTACACACTTATTAAACTCTGAAATTTGTGAATTTCATTGTATTACAGGTTTACCTCAAAAGAAAAAATACAATTTGAACTCTAAAGATATGCATGCTTAAATATTTAGGGGACAGTATACCAATATATGCAATTTATTTTAAAATGTATCCATTGGATTGATGGACGAATAAAGTGACAGATGTAAGATAAGACAAATGAAATGTTAATGGCAAGATCTAACTGGATATGTGAGTGTCCTCTAAAATTGTTCAACTTGCTGTAAGCAACTTTTTATAATAAAATGACAGAGAATATATGATCAGGATTGTTTTGATACCTGTTTGTAAAAATAAAGGGGAGGGGGGGATAGGATGGATTTCTAACAGTAATTTCTGTGTGCCAGAAACATGGTGTTTCCTGACTTTTTAAACAAACCATACATTAAGGGAAATCAAAAGAAGGAAATAGCTGTTTAGACATAAGGAGAAATAAGAGATGTTCATAGTAGCAAAACCTGATCTAGTTAAGCATGAAGGCAAAGATTCCTCAGGAAATAAGCTGAGTCAGGTAGGAATTATCTAATTCACAAGGGGCCACCATAATTACTATTGATGGTTTTAAAACTACCACCAAAACTCAGTGGCATAAAACAATCATTTTATTATGCTCATGTATTCTGTGAGTCGGGAAATTTGGAGAGGACACAACTGGGAACAGTTTATTTCTGCTCCATGATTTCTGGGAAGATACAAAGGTGACTTGGATGGAACCCTCTGGAACTTATTCATTTTGCAGTCTGGCACCACTTACAAGGCTCAGAAAACTTAAAGGCTAGACTCAGCTGGGACTATCGACTGTAATGTCCACATGTCTTTTCTCCATTGGTTTGGACTTCCTCCAAGTATGGCTGCCTCAACATAGTCACATTTCTCACATGATACTTCATGGATTTTTGTGTGTGTGTCACTGGCGATTGAACCTGGGGCCAGCACTGATCTGTATCCCCAACCTGCCCCACTCTGTTTTTAAACAGAGTCTCATTAGATTGCCTAACCTGGCCTTGAACTTGTAATCCTCCTGTCTCAGTCTCTCCAGTGGCTGGGATTACAGGTGTGCACCTCTATGCCAGACTGTTTTAAAATATTTACTTTGTTCATTGTCTTTTCTCATTAGCTTTGAACTTCATTGTGGGTAGAGTATATATTTCCCGATTTTGATTATCGATGTATCCACAAATTTGGTCACAGTTTTTGATGGAATGAGTGAATGAATGGACCAACGCGATGAAGACTTTTGAGGGTATGACCAACGAAAGCGTCCTCTTGGAAAGAGCATTGTTACAGAGTGTTTTCTGGGCATGGCTCAATCTGTTATGGGAATGATTGAGAGTGGTTTTATGGGAGGCAAGACCACGTTCTGGCACTTCGGGCTAAATCTTTACCCAGGACAAAGTAGTCGAGGATGGAGGTTAGCTCGTAATAAGCAGTAGAGAAAGGGACGAGGAAAATGTCCAGTGGATACGGCGAAGGCAAATAGTAGAGGACCTAAGATTATATCTCATGCAGGGTGTGTGAGGCAATAAAAAACGAAAGTGGGCGGAGCGCCCTTCTGATTCTGAGGGTGGGGATATGGTCTAGACTGACAAGGTGGGAACATAGGACCGAGGCTTTGAAAAGCTGCTCGAGGACAGGAGCAAAACCCCGAGGCCGTGGGAGAATCCAGTTAAGAATATCAGAGGAGTGGTCACTGAGAGTAAACTAAGAGGACGGTCTATCAGTGTTAGAAATGTCGGAAGCCTAGCATAAAGAACCTGGAGGTGTGTCTCAGGAGGAGGATGACAGCCAATAAAAAAAGTGGTGGGCGTGGCGCTGTCAAACTTTGGGGGTGGGACTGAAGAGAGACAGAGCCCGGGATGGTACCCAAGGCAAAGCCAATGAAAAAGCTTCAGGTGGGCGGGGCGTCGCCGAAAGGCCAAGGGTGGGGCCAATGAGAAGCGGCGCCGCGTCCCCGCTATCCACCGCCCCCGTGGGGCGCGCGCTGGAGCCACCGGCGGCCGTTAGGGGCGGGGTCTGTAGCCGCCCGCGCGCGGCTCGCGCCCTCCCCTTTGTGTCGCCATGGCGGCGGCGGCAGCGACGAGGACTATGAACGAGAGGTCGAGCGCGGCCGGGGCCTGACGGAGGCTACGCGACTATGGTGGTGAGGGGCCCACGCGGCCGTCAGTCTGTCGGTCCGCGTGTCAGTCTGTCCGTGCGCGGCCCCTCCCTGCGCGCCCCGCCCCTGGCCCCGCCCGAACCCTCGGCCTGCGCCGCCCCTCACCCTTCGTCGCGATCCCTCTAGTCCCCGGGCCAGGTCCTGGGTCCAAGCCCTTACCTCGACCCCGCCCCCTCCGCGCATCCCTTTCCGCGCCCTAAATGGGGGTGACAGTGGCCGAGGACCCAGGCTTGCGAGAAGGGACTGGTCCAGGGAAGGACCCGCACCACGCGAGTGGCCCCCGCAGGGGTCTGCTGAGGCTCCCTGGAAACCAGCCTCCATTCCAGCGCCTTCCTCGGCATCCACATCCACACCCTCACCCCTCCCTAGTGTAACCCCCGCCTCCCAACAGCCCCTTTCTCATTCTTGAGCCCCACCCCCACCGGCTCCATCCTCAGCCTGACCCTTTTCTTCTCCTTCTCCCTCGTTTTCACCCCATCCAAGCCCCTCTCAATTCCCCGCCCCCCATCTGTCCGAACCCTTACCTCAGCCTTTCCAGCCTCTCCCCTCCTTACTCCACCCAACAAGCCAGTCTGTACCCTCCCCTTGATCCTTGGGTCCTCTCCATCTTCTTGTGCTCATCTCCCCTCCTCCACTCGCTCCCTCTCCCACCATTCATCCATTCATCCATTCGTACCTCATTCCCTCACTCAACAGACATGCTCCAGGCACAGAGAGAGTCAGATCCCATCCTGCCTTGGGGAGCTTCATGGGCTGGCAAGGGACAGACCCTGAGGGTGAGACCCAGGGATGAACTCCGGGTTGCAGGGAAAATGGAGGAGGGAGAAGCTGGAGCCCAATCTGGGGAATTCCTGAATTCCCATCTGGTAGCTGGCTAATTTATTCATCAGATTTTTACCTAGCCCATGCTGTGCAATTGGTCTGGCACTGGGCATTGAGGACCCAGAGAGGAATTCAGTATAATCCTCCCTGTGAAGAGCACCAACTCTTTGCCCAACTCTGTGCTGGGCATGCTGGGGTGTCTCAGCCTGGGGCCCTGTTTCTGGGTAGATCAAAGTCCAGTGGGGGAGATGGGCTTGTCACCAGGCAGTGGCATCTCAGAGTGGTCAGGGCTATGATGGGACAAACTCAGGTAGAGTTATGGAGCTTGGGATTGGAGGACCTCAGAGGATGGAGAGCCCAGAAGAGAGGCCTGGCATAGCCTAAAAGATGAAGAAGGGCTCTCTGGAGGAGAACATATGTGAGTTAAGGCCTGAGGGATGAGGAGAAGAGGACCTAGTGACAGGGTGGGGATAAGGGTTCCAGGCTGAGGAAATAGTATGTGCAAAAGCATAGAAAGAAATGAGGTGGTGCTTTTGCTGGACTCTCAGAAATTGAAGAACTCTGAGAATAGGGACAATGGGGAGACATGGGACTGGAGAGGGAAACAGAAACCAGTTTAGGGAAGTTTGAATATCAGATCAGAGACTTCCAACTTCATCTTGAAGATAGCAGAGAGCCATTGAAGGTCTAGGATCTATGGAGAGACAGGGCCAGATTTGTGTTTTGTGAAAATTATCCTGGCGTTTGTGAAGAATCTGGCAGGAGGGGAAAGGTTGGAAGCAGAAGACTGACAAGATGTGAGCTGTGATCGTCCAGAGAGTGGCAGGAGTCGACTACACCCTGCAGAGGCTATTGATGGGTCTTAAACAGGGAGAGCTGAGACCAGCATACTCTCTCCTGTTAATGACTTGTGCCTTGGCCCCTGTTCCTCCAGTCCTCCACTCTAGACCACACATGAAGAAGCCTATCCTCAGCCAGTCCTTAACTCCTGCTGACCTACCATCTTGCCCCATTCTCAGGAAAACATGCTGAGCAAGGAGCAACCCAGGCCTCTAGGTCCAGGCTGGCATATAACAATGCTCCTGTTGTCTCCTTGCTCCCATCTCTGGGAGCCTCTGATTCTTCTCTCTGCTCTACAGGCCCGCAGCACTGACAGCTTGGATGGCCCTGGGGAAGGCTCAGTGCAGCCCCTACCCTCAACTGGGGGGCCCAGTGTGAAGGGGAAACCTGGGAAGAGGTGAGGGGTGAGGGAGGGAAAGGCTTAGCTTAGGAGGAAGGGAAGCTTGAAGAGGGAGGGAACCTAAAGGAAGGAGCCACTGGTGATGTGTCACCTTCTCCCAGGCTCTCAGCTCCTCGAGGTCCCTTCCCCCGGCTGGCTGACTGTGCCCATTTCCACTACGAGAACGTTGACTTTGGCCACATTCAGGTATGGGGTCTTTGCATCCAGGTAGAAAGGTGAGATCCTACCCAAATATGAAACAGTGTCAACTACTTCATCACTGAAGTCTGTCCCTATACTAGCTGCTCCTCCTGTCTGAGCAGTCAGTAGCAGGAGTTGCAGGGGTTAGGGCAAATGGGGAGAGCTGCTCATTTGTTCATCCAATGGTTATTTGACTTATTCATCCAGTGATTTTTTTTCTTAAGTATCTGTTCTGTGCCAGAGCCCTGTGCTCTGACCAAAAGATCATTAGGTCCTATCCTTGGGAAGGTTCAGGAGGGTGATACAGGCCCAACCCTAGATAGTGCCAGCTTAGAAAGGTCAGGACTAGGACAAAAGTGAGGCCCTCATGTGGGCCTTTGTTTTCCTCTGCAGCTCCTCCTGTCCCCAGAGCGTGAAGGCCCCAGCCTCTCTGGAGAGAATGAGCTGGTGTTTGGGGTGCAGGTGACCTGTCAGGTAAGGGCCCCCCTTGCTTTTCATGTAGCTTAAGGAACTGGCTACCAGTCTTCAGTTCAATGTAATGGGACCCACTGTTGTCTTCTGTCCCTCTTGCTCCCACAGGGCCGTTCTTGGCCAGTTCTCCGTAGTTATGATGACTTCCGTTCCCTGGATGCCCACCTCCATAGGTGCATATTTGACCGGAGGTTTTCCTGCCTCCCAGAGCTCCCCCCACCCCCGGAGGGTGCCAGGGCTGCCCAGGTAACATATTTGTTGTCTCTCTGCCTCACTGGACATGTGTGAAATCATCAAAGCAGGGGGGTAGATAAATATTTAAAGATTGGAATGGCCTGAGGCCCAACCAGAGTGAAGAAGCCTTAGAAATATAAAGGGGTTCTGGAGGCTTCCTTTGGTTTGGGGATGATGGGAAGGTCCAGAGATTCCACAGGAGGATTCACATAGCCATATCAGTTGCACTCTGAAGCTTAGCACAGGTTATTTACCAATTGATATGACAATATTTCAGCATCAGGTTGAATTTTGATCCTGCCCAGAGATGAGCTAGGGCAGTGTGGGAGGGCTGAGGCTCTCTCAGCATCTGCTCACAGGAGCTTACCCTTTCAACCTGCCCTCAGATGCTGGTACCACTGCTACTGCAGTACCTGGAGACCCTGTCGGGACTGGTGGACAGTAACCTCAACTGTGGGCCTGTGCTCACCTGGATGGAGGTGGGCCTGGGCAGGGGGGCTTGGATTTAGGAGCAAGAAAGGGATGTGTGAGGTGTAAGAATCAGCCTGGGAGTGTGTGTGGGCACAGAAAAGAAAAGAACCAGAGTGGGAGAATCATTGGTATTTTAGTGTCTGTGTGGGTGCCTGCCTGTGAGAGAAGTGTGTGTCAGTGTGTTTTAGCAGGTGTTGGACTATGGGGACCTGAGCATTTAAAGGTATACCATTTAGAAATGGATTGGGCTGTAACTCAAGGAACACCTGGCTTAAACCAGAGATTCTTAGGTAATAAAAACAATCCATAAGCCGGGTGTGGTGGCGCACGCCTGTAATTCAAGCGACTTGGGAGGCTGAGTCAGGAGGATCGTGAGTTCAAAGCCAGCCTCAGCAACTTAGCGAGGCCCTAAGCAACTCAGTGAGACCCTGTCTCTAAATAAAATACAAAATAAGGCTGGGGATGTGGCTCAGTGGCCGAGTGTCCCTGAGTTCAATCCCTGGTTCCAAAAAAAAAAACAAAACAAAACAATCCATAATAGTGTCTGCTACGGAGAATGAAGGTGCTGGAGTGGGTGGGGATGTCTTGGGGGCCGAAGAGTTTTGGAACATATCTAGGGTGGAGAAAACCAGGCATTGTTTTAAGGAGGGACAGGAATTTAGGTGATTGACCAATAGCTCTAAGTGACAGAGGCTTTTAAATAGGGGACAAGCAGTAACCTCACTGGGCATGGAGGAACTCGTCTGTCTTTATTAACCCTTTTTCTGACCTCTCCTTGCCACATCTCACCTCCATCTCAGCTGGACAATCATGGCCGGCGACTGCTCCTCAGTGAGGAGGCCTCACTCAACATCCCTGCGGTGGCTGCTGCTCATGTGATCAAACGGTACACAGCTCAGGCACCAGATGAGCTATCCTTTGAGGTGAGGCTGTGGGCAAGCAAGTTGCAGCTGGGATCCCCACTTCCCCTGCCCCTTTTGACCCCCCTCCTCCCACCTGTCCATTCCCAGGTGGGAGACATTGTCTCAGTGATTGACATGCCACCCACAGAGGATCGGAGCTGGTGGCGGGGCAAGCGAGGTTTCCAGGTGAGCCTGGCTTATGGTGGACATGTGGGTCTAGGGTGCCATGCCAAATAGGGTGGCCCAGCCACTGACTCTGACCCCTCCTCAGGTTGGGTTTTTCCCCAGTGAGTGTGTGGAACTCTTCACAGAGCGGCCGGCTCCTGGCCTAAAAGCAGGTAAATGCCATGGACAGAGTGGGAGGCCCCTGCATCCTCTGCCTACCACCCATCCTTTCCACTCGTTGTCCACCCCGCAGATGCTGATGGTCCCCTGTGTGGCATCCCAGCTCCCCAGGGTATCTCCTCTCTGACCTCAGGTAATGGAAACCAGGGGTCAGGTCTCTTTCCCCTGCCCCACCAGGCTTATGACTGTGTTGACCCTAGGTGGCCTGACTTTTCCCCTATAGCTGTACCTCGACCTCGTGGGAAGCTAGCTGGTCTCCTCCGTACCTTCATGCGTTCCCGCCCTTCTCGTCAGCGCCTGCGGCAGCGGGGAATCCTACGACAGAGAGTGTTTGGCTGTGACCTTGGAGAACACCTCAGCAACTCAGGCCAGGATGGTAAGGATTGGGTCCACCCGCCTACCCCACCCCCACCCCTCCTATCTAGGATGTGACCTACCAGGCCTGACTCTGTTGCTTTCCCCCAGTACCCCAAGTGCTGCGCTGCTGCTCTGAGTTTATTGAGGCCCATGGAGTGGTGGATGGAATCTACCGTCTCTCAGGCGTGTCCTCCAACATCCAGAGATTGCGGTGAGGGCCCTCCACCAACCCCTTTCTTCCATAACATTCACTGAGCTCCTCTATAGTCCAGCCCTGTACTATGTGCCAGGTTCATAATTATTGGAATTTAGGAGGGCACAGAAAAGGGGTGAATAAAAGTTGGGGTCAGGGAGGGCTTCCTTGAGGAGGTGACAGCCCAGCTAAGGCCTGAAAGGTGAGAGTGGAATTAGCACCCTAACCTTCATTAGCCTTCATTAGCACCTGCCACATACCGAACACTATTCCACACTGGGGACATAATGGTGAATGAGACAATCAGAAACCTCTGCCCTCATGGGGCTCACATAGTAGAAGAAAAAATGAGCAAGAAAATGATAGTTTACTAGAAGGTGACAGATGCTTTGGAGAAAAATTAATTAGGGATAAGGAGGATCATAATCAACCAGGAAGGAGGATTGCAGTTTTAAGTAGTGTGGGCAGAGGTGCATCATGGGGAAGAGCTGTGGAGGTGGTGGAGGGAACAGGCCATGTGGATCTCCTGGGAAAAGCAGTCAGTGCAGCGAGCAACCAGTGCAACAGGGAAAGCAGCAGGTGATAAGGTGGAGAATCACTGGCAGTGTGTGCACTGCCTTTTCATGACTGTTAGGATTTAGGCTTTTATTCTGTGTCAGGGGGACCACAGAAGGGTTCTGAGCCAAGAAGGGACAGTGTGCATAACAGTCTAGAAGTAGGAAGGAATGGAGCTGGTGGCACATGCCTGTAATCCAGGCAACTGGGGAGTCTGAGGCAGGAGGATTGCAAGTTCAAGGCCAGCCTGGGCAACTTAGTGAGATCCTGTCTTAAAATAAAAAAGTGTTAGGGGTTCAGTGGTAGAGTGCCCCTGGGTTCAATCCCCAGTACTGAAAAAAAAAAAAAAAAAAAAAAAAAACCACCACACCAAGGAGCAGACAGAGGCCATGAGGTGAGAGGTCAAAGGCTGGAGAAGCAGTGAGACCAGCAATGAGGTTGTCCTATCTAGGAGCTTTACCTACTAGCAGTGGGGTCCCACGAGAGTTAAGAGTAGGGGGTTGCTAGGATTTTATCTGCATTTTCCAGTGACAGCTTCGAGCCAGATGAATGACACAACTTCATGGCAGGGCATGGTCACTCTGGAGTCATCTTTCAGTGTCCTCTTCTATAAAATGGGGCACCCTTGTCTTGGCCACATAGAATTTTTAGGGGGCTTTGTAAGGTTCTCCCTCTGGATTGCTCAGCATAGGGCCTAGGGAAGACAGTTATATCCATCTGTGGGAACTTGGCTAGGGCTAGGGGAATGTGGCCAGGTGAGCCAGTCTGACCTGAACCTTCCTCTTCCTGATCTAATGATCTCAGGCATGAATTTGACAGTGAGAGAATCCCTGAACTGTCTGGACCCGCCTTCCTGCAGGACATCCACAGCGTCTCCTCTCTCTGCAAGCTCTATTTCCGAGAGCTGCCAAACCCCTTGCTCACCTACCAGCTCTATGGGAAGTTCAGTGTGAGTAAGGGAACTGGCAAGGTTGGAGGGTGCCGGGATACATCTGGCCCAGCCCCATCATGCCTGTGCACAATCTCAGGAGGCCATGTCAGTGCCTGGGGAAGAGGAGCGCCTGGTGCGAGTCCATGATGTCATTCAGCAGCTACCCCCACCGCACTACAGGTAAACCAGAAGCATCAGGAAAGGACTGTGGTAAAGTTCCACGGGGGCTGAGGCTCAGCTGTCCCTCCCTCTCTGTTCCCATTCCCAGGACTCTGGAGTACCTACTGAGGCACTTGGCCCGAATGGCACGACATAGTGCCAACACCAGCATGCATGCCCGCAACCTGGCCATTGTCTGGGCACCCAACCTCCTACGGTAAGCTGGCAAATTACCAGCCTGACCCTCTTCATATTTTTCAAGTAACTCCCATATATCAGGCCCTGATCTTAGCACTTGGAACACAGTAGTGAGCAAGATCCTGTCCTCCAGGGCCCACATTCTCATGGAGGAAATGGACAGTGACTCATCAACAAGAAAAATAGAGTAATATCCGATACCAAGAAGGAAGATAGGAAGCAGGGAAGGGAGGTGTACCAAGTCATAGAAGCTTGAAGTTTTTAGATGGAATGGCAGAGAAGGCTTATAAGTTTTTGTTTTGTTTTGTTTTTATGGCCAGCAGCATAACCTGGCAGATTTGCTGCTAACCAAGACAGGCAAAATCTGTATCCTGGAGGAGTTCCATATTCTTCTAGGAAACATGTAAATAAGTAAAATAGGTGGTGCGTCAGATGATGAACATAAAAAGTATAGGGGAAATTAAACAAAAGAAAGACCAAGGGTACAGAGAAGGAGGTCTACAATTTTAAATAAGGTGGATGGGGAAGCCTTAATTGAAAAGGTATTATTGGAGTCAAGACCTGTGTGGGTATGGGAGGGACCCATGTGGACTCTGGGAAGGAGCAAGCCAGACAGAAGAGCAGTGAGTGCAAACAAAGTTGGGGTGATCCCTGATGTATGGGAAGAACATCAGGGAGGCCAATGTGACTGGAGCTGAATGAGTGAGAGGAATTGAGGGGAGGTAAAGATGAGGTCAGAGGACCTGGAGTTGTGGCTCACTGGTAGAGCACTTGCCTGGCATGTGTGAGGCCCTGGGTTTGATTCTCAGCACCACATATAAATAAATAAAATAAAAGATCCATTGACAACTAAATATATATATTTAAAAAAAAAAGATGAGGTCAGAGAAATAATCAGACCAGATAGAGAGGTGACTCACAGATCATAGTGAGGATTTTGCTTTTAGCTGGAGTGAGGGGCAGCCAGGACAGTCCTTTGAACAGGGAAAGCCCTGATCTGACTCAGTTGTTCTCAGGCTCCCTCTTGCTGCAGGTAGGAATAGACTATGGGGACAAGGACAGGAACAGGAGGCCTGGGAGGAGGTTGCTATTATGTTCATGTGGAAGGGAACAGAGTCTGGGCCAGTGTGTTAGCCAGCTTTCTAGCACTATAATGAAATACTGAGATAATTAACTTATAAAGAGAAAAGATTTATTTTGGCTCAGAGTTTTGGAGGTTTGAGTTCACTATCAAGTGGCCCTTTTGCCTTGGACCTATGGTGAAGCAACACATCCTGGCACCTAATGGCCAGGACACAAAAAACAAAGTGAGGAGGGGACCAAGATCCCAAAATCCGCCTTACAGGCATGCCCCCAATGACCTAAAGACTTCCCATAAGGCCGGGCGCGGTGGCGTACGCCTGTAATCCAAGCACTTGGGAGGCTGAGGCAGGAGGATCGCGAGTTCAAAGCCAGCCTCAGCAACTTAGCGAGGCCCTAAGCAACTCAGTGATACCCTGTCTCTAAATAAAAATACAAAATAGGGCTGGGGATGTGGCTCAGTGGTCGAGTGCCCCTGGGTTCAATCCCCAGTACCAAAGAAAACAAAAACAAAAAACTTCCCGTTAGGCCCCACATCTTAAAGATTCCACCACCTCCCAATAAGCACCACCTTAGAAATCAAGCCTTTAATATGTGGACCTTTGGGGGACATTTATGATCTAAACCATAGCAGCCAGTGTGGGAGTAGGAAAGGGGAGAAGAGTTAGATTCTGGATAGATTTTATAGGTGGAACTAACAGGTTTTGCTGACAGATTGGATGTGGGTGTGAAGAAAAGAGGGATCAAGGACAATCCTGGTGTTTGGCCTGAGTCATTAGAACTGCATTGACTAAGATGGGGAAGGTGGCGAAGTTTAGGGGAAGGTTGAGCACTCAGTTCCACAATGTGATTAGTTCAGGAAAGTCTGAGGTGTTGAATAGACAGTCACTGCTTCCATCTGCACCCCATATTGCCCACCCAGAATCTGCCAGCCCAGGCTTAAGGCACCTGGCCTCCTTCTGTTATTCCCTTCAGGTCCATGGAGCTAGAGTCAGTGGGGCTGGGTGGAGCAGCAGCCTTCCGGGAGGTTCGGGTGCAGTCTGTGGTGGTGGAATTCCTGCTCACACATGTGGAGGTCCTGTTCAGTGACACCTTCACCTCTGCTGGCCTTGACCCTGCAGGTATGCCCATCCTACCCTCTGATGTCCTGGCTACTCCCCGCTCAATGTCAGGGCAGCAGTGGGAGGGCAGGTGGGCTCCAGCCCTATCCCTACCCCACTGAAGCTGGACCTCCCTCTAAACTCCTTGAGGAACCCGCCCCGGCCATTCCTCTCCCGGCCCCCTGCCCCCTCCTTCTCATTTCAGCTCCTACGCTCAGGATCCCCACTTCTTGGCCAGGACGCTGTTCTTCCTTCACCCCTTATAGCTCCTGGGGGCACTTGGGGCCATGGGTCCACCTGGGAGGAAGTGGGAGGTTCCCAGATTTGACCCTGCCCGGGCCCTGCCCAGACTCCCTGCCCTGCCCCGGACCCCAGCCCAGTCAGGATTCAGCTCGTCGGAGGGCCCTCTGGCCCGAGGTAACTGACCAGAGCCGCTGCCCTCGCTGGCTGCTGGGAGCTGCCTTCTCATCAGCTCATTCCGCCTCACCTCTCCTCCTCACCTGCCTGCTGCCCCATCCCCATTCCCGCCTGATCCACCCTGGCCCCCTGCCTTGCCAGCCCGGGTGGGCACGCTGCGGGCCGGGGCTTGGGCTGTGGCGCTTGGCTTTGCCTGTAGCCTTAAGTGACCCCAAAGCTGATAGTTTCCCCCTTTCTGACCTCCCTAGGCCGCTGCCTCCTCCCCAGGCCCAAGTCTCTTGCGGGTAGTGGCCCTTCCACTCGCCTGCTGACACTAGAGGAAGCCCAGGCTCGCACCCAGGGTAGGCTGGGAACACCCACTGAACCCACAACTCCCAAGGCTCCAGCTTCACCTGTGGAAAGGTGAGTGGGAGACTGCAGGAAGGAGTAGGAGGCCTGGAGGTGCCCGGTTACTCAGATTGCCTCTTGTTTCTCACCCAAACCCCAGGAGGAAAAGGGACAGAGGTGAGAAACAGCGGAAGCCAGGGGGTAGCAGCTGGAAGACATTCTTTGCTCTAGGCCGGGGCCCCAGTATCCCCCGAAAGAAGCCCCTGCCCTGGCTAGGGGGCACCAGAGCCCCACCGCAGCCTTCAGGTCAGTGGCCGTGTAGTTGGCACAGTAGGGGGATGGTGTGTGGCAGGCCCTCCTACCTCTCCTACCTCTCCTACCTCTCCTCACAGGCGGTAGACCTGACACAGTCACACTGAGATCTGCCAAGAGTGAAGAGTCTCTGTCATCACAGGCCAGCGGGGCTGGTGAGCAGGGGGTGGGCCCTACATGTGCCCAAGCAGCACTAGAGGGAATTGAGGCTCTGGTTTTATCCCCAAATATTGTATTTCAGATTTGGGGGGTGGGTCTTGAAGATTTAAATTTTAAACATCTGAACTTTAGGTACAATGAGTTGGCTAAAGTTCACCACACACCGTGCTTACTGGTTCATACAGAGTCCTTTAAAACAATCTTCAGTTTACCCATTCCTTTTGAAAAAAATATATAAATATTATGAATATCCATCAACTCCCTAGGCACAGCTAGAAAAGCCCCAAGTACCTTTCCCGGGAACTCCTTCCCTCTCCCCCACCCCCCAGAGGCATCCTCTATTTTTGATGCTTATCATGTCCTTGCTTCACATACAAGTATCACATACAAGTATTTGTGTAAAGAACATATTGCTCAGTTCTAGTTGCTTCTCATACTATTTATAGGAAATGTTAAGAAAGGAGAGAGGAGGTATTGTGCTGTCTATGGAATGAATTTTTCACTCACAACTCCATTACAAATTGCTATCTGTGTTGCTGAGAGTAGTCCAGATTCATCCCATTGCTTTCTAGTGTTCTGGGGGTGGATATTCCATCCTAAATCAGATGGTGAAGAATCCCTGCCATAGAGTGCTCTGCCACATTCCTAGGAATAGGGTCTGCACACATTCAATGTACAGGACAACGGTGAATTGCTTTCCCAAAGAAGTCCCATCTGGATGCCCAGCAGCTGTGTGTGAGATCCTGTTGGTCTCATGCTCACAGATTATGGAGCAGCATGACTCCATTCTTGCTTGGGGTCTGGAATGGTCTCTTCATAGTCTTGCCTGAACAACTCGAATTCACAGTCTCTTTAGCCTTCTCTAAGGAAGTGCCTCTTTGTGTTGTTTCCCCACCTTTCTGTTGACCTGTGCCCTGTTCTCTCTGACGTCTGAGTACATAAAGTTCTGACCCCTGCTTTCTAACTGTGCCCCTCCAGGCCTCCAGAGGCTGCACAGGCTACGGCGACCCCACTCCAGCAGCGATGCTTTCCCTGTGGGCCCAGCACCTGCTGGCTCCTGTGAGAGCCTGTCCTCCTCGTCTTCCTCCTCTTCCTCCTCTTCCTCTTCGTCATCCTCTTCCTCCTCCAAGTCCTCAGCAGCTGACCTGGGACCACATTCTGGGTCCCCATCACACCGTACCTCAGCCTGGCTAGATGATGGTGATGAACTGGACTTCAGCCCGCCACGCTGCCTGGAGGGACTCCGGGGACTCGACTTTGATCCCCTTACATTTCGCTGCAGCAGCCCCACCCCAGGGGATCCTGCACCTCCTGCCAGCCCAGCACCCCCTGCGTCTGCCTCTGCTTTC
This sequence comes from Glaucomys volans, assembly GCA_020662805.1. Taxonomy (NCBI): domain Eukaryota; kingdom Metazoa; phylum Chordata; class Mammalia; order Rodentia; family Sciuridae; genus Glaucomys; species Glaucomys volans. The sequence continues at coordinate 92,496 of JAJEJO010045903.1, read as the reverse complement.
CCACCTAGGGTGACCCCCCAGGCTCTCTCACCCCGTGGGCCCACCAGTCCTGCTTCACCCACTGCCCTGGACATCTCAGAGCCCTTGGCTGTATCAGTGCCACCTGCTGTCCTTGAACTTCTGGGTGCCGGGGGAACACCTGCCTCAGCCACCCCAACACCAGCGCTCAGTCCTGGCCCGGGCCTGCGCCCCCATCTTATTCCCCTGCTGCTTCGTGGAGCAGAGGCCCAGCTGAGTGACACCTGTCAACAGGAGATCAGCAGCCAGTTGGCACTGCCTAGTCCCCGGGGAACCCAGGGCCAGCATGGTGAGTTCCACTTGGTCCATCTCATACTCTCACAGACCCTGAGGTTATCCTAGGACGCAGCTGACTTCCTTCCCATTTCTTTCTGTGTAGGTCCTGGTATGGATTCACCATTGTTACACCCACCCCTGTCCCTCCTTCGCCCTGGGGGGGCCCCACCTCCACCCCCCAAGAACCCAGCACGCCTCATGGCTCTGGCCCTGGCTGAGCGGGCTCAGCAGGTGGCCGAGCGACAGAGCCAACAGGAGCATGGGGGCACCCCATCTGTTCCTCATTCCCCTTTCCGCCGCTCACTATCCCTGGAAGTAGGTGGGGAGCCCGTGGGGATCTCAGGGAGTGGGCCACCCCCTCACTCCCTGGCCCACTCGGGTGCCTGGGCCCCAGGACCCCCACCCTACCTACCAAGGCAACAAAGTGATGGGAGCCTGGTGAGGAGCCAGCGGCCCATGGGGACCTCAAGGAGGGGACTCAGAGGCCCAGCACAGGTCAGTGCCCAGTTCAGGGCAAGTGGGGGATGCAGGGATGCCCCAGAGATGGCAGCCCAGCCCCCGTGTTCTGTTCCCTCACAGGTTCCTACCCCTGGCTTCTTTTCCCCAGCCCCCCGGGAATGCTTGCCACCATTCCTTGGGGTCCCCAAACCAGGCCTGTATCCCCTGGGCCCCCCATCCTTCCAGCCCAGCTCCCCAGCCCCAGTCTGGAGGAACTCCTTGGGCCCTCCTGCACCTCTTGACAGGGGAGAGAACCTGTACTATGAGATTGGGGCAAGTGAGGGGTCCCCCTACTCTGGCCCCACCCAGTCCTGGAGTCCCTTTCGCTCCATGCCCCCTGATAGGCTAAATGCCTCATATGGCATGCTTGGCCAATCGCCACCACTCCACAGGTCCCCCGACTTCCTGGTCAGCTATCCCCCACCCCCCTCCTGCTTTCCCCCTGACCATCTTGGCTACTCAGCCTCACAACATTCTGCCCGACGTCCCACCCGGCCTGAGCCCCTCTATGTCAACCTAGCCCTAGGGCCTAGAGGTCCCTCACCTGCCTCTTCCTGCTCTTCCTCTTCCCCTCCTGCCCACCCCCGAAGTCGTTCGGATCCTGGACCCCCAGCCCCCCGCCTTCCCCAGAAGCAGCGGGCACCTTGGGGTCCCCGCACCCCTCACAGGGTACCTGGCCCCTGGGGCCCTCCAGAGCCTCTCCTGCTCTACAGGGCAGCCCCACCAGCCTACGGGAGGGGGGGTGAGCACCACAGAGGGTCTCTGTATAGAAATGGGGGTCAGAGAGGGGAGGGGGCTGGTCCCCCACCCCCTTACCCCACTCCTAGCTGGTCTCTCCATTCTGAGGGCCAGACCCGAAGCTACTGCTGAGCCAGCGCTGACAAGGACCTTACTCCCCTCCCTTCGCCCTCAGTGGATCTTAGCCCAACCCAATCCCTCATTTTGTATTTACTTGAGCTCCTGAGCCCTACCCCAGGTTTCTTAACTTTGTAACTTGCTTCTGATATGGGTCCTTCATCTAAAATCAGTGTCTCTACCCTGGCTGAAGGGTATGCCTATCTCCCTACCATCCTCCCTCCTGGGGCTCTCGCACAAATCTGAGGGAGAGCTAGGCCGACACCCTGTTCTCCCTCTCCCTCCAGAAGCCCCCTGCCTGTCCTGACCTGTGCATAGAGGGTAGGGGGACAACTCCTGCCTATCTTTCCCCATGTACCCCACTAAACCATCTGACAAAATTAATGAATAAAAATGGTGAAAATGTGGCTGCTGGTGTCATGCTGGGGCCGACAGGGCAAATGAAAAAAAAAAAAAACAGACGTACGTGTTGCTTTATCATTTTCTTTCCTTTAGGGCAGGCACTGAGGGGGTGTCAGTCCCTCCTGGAAGGCTCCTGGCATTATCCTCAGGGAGAGGCCATTGGCACCCTAGCAATCTGTGCCGGGAGTGGGGCTGAGGCTGTGCTTGTCTTGGAGTTGGCATCCACTCTGCAGCTCTGCCATGATCTCCTCCAGAAGGTCCATCCTGGGGAGCAGTGGAGCAGGGAGAGGCCCATGGTCACCTCAGGGATGAGGTAGGAGCCCAGGGTCCTCCCACCTGGGTTCCGTTTTTCACTTCTGCAGGCTGGAGAAGAGCCCTCCTCCGATAAGTTCAGTGCTAGGTGCCTGCAGGAGAAAAAGGCTTGAGCTGCCACTGGGGGTCACAAAGCTCCAGTGGGCCTGGAAGAATGGGATGGAGCAGGGATGGGTTCAAGGTCCTCCGCTTCACTTGCCCTCATGGCCTTCCCTGCCAGCAGCCTCCCAAGGTGTGGGAAGCCTCCCTATGGGTCAGCAGGCAGGGGTGGGCTCACAGGGCCGGGGGTCCAGCGGGGCAACCCCGTGTGGGTACTGCAGCAGCCCCTGCAGGGCTTGAATCTTGACTGAGAACTTCCTCTCAAACGGCTCCACAGAGCTCTGGGTCCCCAGCAGGGAGGCTGATTCCTGAAAGCTGGAGTGCAGGGCAGGGCCCTGAGGGAAGCAGGGTTGGTCAGGGGTCACAGGTTCAGTGAGGGAACAGTTCTGAGTCCCTGGGGGAAGGTACATTAGTCAGAGGAGAGGAGCCAGAGGGTTAGCAATGGGCTCTGGGGTGTCCTTACTATTGAGCTAGGTTCCAGGCAGCAGTGCAGGCTGCCCCTGGTGGTGGGGCTAGGGCTGGGGCTGGGGCTGCTGCCTAGAGTCAAGCTGCTGCTGGAGTCCAAGGCTGCACTCCTCTGCACTCTACTGTGGCCTGTGGCCTCAGGAGTCTCCAGGGCCTACAGAGAACAATGGAAGAGCAGGCATGGGTTACCCTGGTGCTCTACACCTCCCTTGGTCCCCCACCTCCATTCTCTGGCTCCTACCTGGGATAGGATGGGGCCTGGGGGCCCAGGCCTGGGTCTGGTCTTGACTCTGGGAGCTACCTCATAGAACAGTTTCTCTGTGGAGACAGGGCAACTGGTTGTATCCAGGAAGCACAGATCAGCTATGCCCAGCACCACCATCACCCTTCCTCACCCTCTAACCTGGTGGGGAACCCTGCAGTACAGGGGACCGTGTGGTCCACTCGAATGGGGAACTGACCTCAGGGGACGAGTCCTGTGGAAAGGAGGTGGGTTGTGGGGACATAAGCCCTGCCTGGGATTCCATGACTACCCCCAACCCCTGCTGACCTTCCTGTACCTGGGTCATGGCCTCCCGCAGCAGGTATCGAGTACTCTGCAAGCTGCCCCAGCGGTCAGCAGGCCCTAGGCCCAACCCAGCCTGAACCAGGGCTTGGTAGGGGGCTGGCACCATGGGGTCCAGAGCTGGGCTCTCACCTGCCTCCAGCTTAGCCTTCACCTCAGGCCCCTCTCTCCCAGCCCAGGGAAGCTCTCCTATGAGAAAGTACAATCAGGGAACCCAAACAGGTGGGATGCCTCTGTGGGGCAGGGTTTAGGGTGGTCACTCACTGACCAGTGAAAACCTCCTGAGCCAGGATGCAGAAGCTGTAGAGGTCTGAGGTGGTGGCAGGCATGTCACCGTGAATCAGCTCAAGTGGCAGCCACGGGTACAGTTCAGGGGGTGGAGGCAGCCCTTGGTTCCCCCAAGGGTAGCCCTGCTGCAGCCTGTGGAGCCCAAGGGGCTTGATGAGCCAGTGGCCACTGGAAGGTACATGGGGCAGGCAGGTGGGGAAAGCACTCACCTGGGTCGCAGCCGGCACTGGTGCAGTGGGCGCCCATGCTCCAGGTTGCCCACCTTAGCCAGGCCTGGCCGCACCAGCTGCACAGCATGGGAGGTAAGCCCGCCATGGGCCCGCCAGCGGGCCTGCAGGAACAGCAGGGCCTCCAACACCTGCAGCAGCAGGTGGCTGGGCAGCAAGCCTGGCACAGTTTGGGGACTCTCCTCACTTGGTCTCTGTGAGTGCAGCACCATGTGCAGGGAGCCCAGCCACACAGGCTCAAAGAGGAGGCACAGCCCTGACAGGTCCACCGAGGGACTCATGGCCATCAGCAACAGCAGATTGGGGTGGTGCAAGGTGCTGGGCAGGAGGAGAGTAGGCCACTCACAAGCAGGCCCCAACCTGCATAGGGTGGGTTCTGTTCCTGAGCACAGACCACCCACCCTGTGCCAGGGGCAGACCACCTGCACCAGCCACCAGCTAGAGGAAAACCCGAGATCCCGGTCACACAGCCCAGCAGTGGCAGACCCAGCACTGAGCCTGTACTCCCCGTCCACAGACCCCTCCCTACACCCACCTCCTCTCCAAGGCCTATAGGACACAGCACAAAGAACTGGGTATCCACTTTCCAGTGGAGGGGGAATCACTCCAGCTGGAAGGCTCCATGCTGTGTTCTGGCCCAGAGGTGACGACTCTAACCCTGGCTATCACCATACTCCATGGTCTTGGGTTTATGAAGTTCTGAAGTCGGGAGGGCAGGTGGAGACTGGTATGTAGGAGCAGGCTGGGCAGGAGGGAGGCTGGGACAGGATACCTGCAGTGCTGAAGGTCAGCCAGCAGCACATCAGGATGGGCTCCAGGGACCTTCAGCTGTCGCACAGCCACAGGGTGGCTCCTCCACAGGAGGCTGGAGAATGGTGAGCAGGAGAGAGGGCAGGTGTGAGACTCGGGAGCACAATTTCCTTGGGAGAAGGCAAAGGGCGCTTCAAGGGCGTGGGAGGGGGCTCTCACTTGACCATGAGGGTATGGGAAGTGCTCTCATAGGTGCGGTCAGGCTCTCCCTGGGCTGGCAGCAGCTCCTTGGGGTCCACCAGAGGTATGCCTGTGACCAGCCCCAGTGGCTGCAGGCTGCTCAGCTGGGGATGGGGAGTAGGACCATGAGGCATGAAGAAGACAAGGGTGGTCCACATTCCCCCAACATCTCCCATTTACCTGGCCAAACCCCAAAGCTGGGATTTGAGGGGATCTCCTGATATGCTCTGGCCTCAGTGTTCTGGAGTAAAGGGTGGGTTGAGGGTAAGTCTGGAGTACCTGGGAATGGTGATGGGTGGGCTCTCCAGGGTGTGGGACGTTACCTGTCTGCCTGCACCAGCCACAGAGAGGACAGGGAGCCACACAGGCTATTCCCGGAGGTGGCCTGCAGTTGGCCCAGGGATGCAGCGGGTGCTAGCTCACCACCATGCACTAGTGCTGACAGATGTGCACGACACAGCTGCAACAGCTCCAGCACCTGGATGGGGGCATGTGGGTAAGGCTGGGTACAGTGCTGTCCTTGATGTCCCCACCTGCACCAACACCACTGCTTACCTCCCAGCTTGGCTTGGCACCTCCCTGCTCAGCCCAGTCTCTCGGTGTGCGACCCTGCTGGTCATGCAGGCGCAAGTCGCCCCCTGCCTGCAGCAGGTGCAGCATCACCAGGCCACAGCCTGAGAAGGCGCCCGCATGCACAGGTGTGCTGCCATCACGGCAGCGGCTAGGGCAGAACAAGGGTGGCAATGGGCTAGGAAAGGGATGGAACAGGGACAAAAAGGATGAAGGCCCAAGGGGATGGAAGGAGTCCCTGTGAACATGGGAAGTGAGTATCAGAATGGGAGGGGGTCACTTGAGGATGCAATGAAACCTTGGGGGACTGAAAGGAGGATCACTGTGCGCATGGGAAGCGGTAGGAGAATGGGAGTAGTCACAGGGGATGGGGAAGGGTTAACCCAGAGGACAAGGGGATCACCACGGGACAGAAGAGGAGTCCTGGCTCTTAGATTCAGGACCCTGGGAGCGTGGGGGCATCTTGGCCTGTCCACTCACTGGTTGGGGTTGGCACCAAAGCCCAACAGGAGGCGCACGGCAGAGCTGTGGCCCAACAGTGCCGAGAGGAAGAGCCCCGTCTGTCCAGCAGAATTTTCACCGTCTACCTGGACAACTGAGAGGCAGTGAGCCTTAGGACTGCCCCAGCCACAAATTCCTGGGGGCAGAGGTCCTAGGGGCCACTAGGCAAACATTCTTACCAATTCCCAGCCTCCATAGTCCCTCCTTGACTAGGGACCCTTGACCCCAGGACCCATCCCTGTGTCCCCCTCTGCACACACACACCAGCTGCTGAGGACTCAATCCTCCACAAAAAAATGCACCAGAAATCACCATTAGGTCCACAGAGTTGGACAAGGGGTGACATCTGCCTGTCGTGCAGACATCCATCCCGGATCCCAGAGGTGTCAAAATCACACTGGGATTGGGAGGAAGGGAACTTCATGTAACCTTGTACATTGTTCCACTCTCTGGACAGGCAATCTTCACCCAGCTTTAACTCAGTATTGTACATACAGGTCCCATGTGTCCAGCCTCCAAATCCTCAAAAAAAGAAAACTCTGGATTCTACCGGGAAATCTCTCATTTTTGAACATTGTACCTAAAAGCTAAATCCAGATAGCAACCTCTTCTTCACTGCCACCCCGATGCCTGTGCCAGTGTCTTCTTCCCCCATCATCCTTCTGCTCAGATACTGCCTCCCAATCACACACCCTCTGCTCCACGCTCTGTATCTCTGCCCACCCCATGATTCCTGTTTCCTCTTTCTCCAGGCCCTGTGCCAGGGAAGGCAAATGCGTGGTGTCCTTGTCCTTGCACCCCCATGTCTGTGGTCGAAACAGTCAATCAATCATGCACTTGGTCCAACCCAGTTTGCTCTCTGCCTCAAATTCCCTCCAAATGTGGATCTTCCAGAACCTCTGAATACCACATTCACTGCATCACGTTTTACTCAAGCCCATATTTTTCAGTGGTCTTCTAATTGGTTTTCTGCACTCATCTTGCAACACAAAGGCATCTTCTTAAAATGCGAATCATTCAAGGACTGTATAATCTTACATGAGTTGTTCCAAAACAACAAAAATTAAAAAGGATGGTAAGGCTTATTTTCTGAGGTCTATCTGACCTTAATTCCAAACCAGATGAGAGTTTCCAGAACCAGAAAATACAATAGTATCAGTTCCACTTATGATCATATGTGCAAAAACCCTAAATAAAATAAAATTGCTTAAAAAAAAAAAAATAAAAAATAAAAAATAAAAATAAAAAATAAAAAATAAAATTGCTTTATCTCTAGAAAGCAAAGATTATTCAACACAAGGAAATCTATCAATGTAATAAAATGCATTCACGGATTAAAGGACAAACATCACATATTAAACTCAGTAGATAAAGAAAAAGTACTTGGGGGCTGGGGATATAGCTCAGTTGGTAGAGTGCTTGTCTTGTAAGCATACGGCCCTGGGTTCAATCCCCAGCACCGCCAAAAAAAAAAAAAAAAAAAAAAAAGTACTTGATAAAAGTTAGTATAAGTTTATAATTATAGGGGGAGAGCCTCAGAAAACTTAGATGGGAACTCCCTTACTTGATAAAAATTGTAAGCCAATAGGAAGCATGATAACACAGAAACATAGACTCAATCCCTTTAATATCAAGAACAAGGATAAAGAAGGGAGGGAAAAGGGCAGGGGGACCAGAAATTGAAATTGAGTAAATCAAATTCCATGCATGTATGATTCTGTCAAAATGAACCCAACTATTATGTATCATTATTATGCACTAATAAAAAGGGGGAAAAAAGAACAAGGAAAAATACATCTGCCAACAACATGGACTGGGAGTTCTGGCCAATTTTCGAGAGAAGAAAAATAAATTTAGAGTTCAAATATTAAAGGGCAGAGACCAAACCTTAATCATTTTCAGACAACAAACAACAAAAATTTAAAAATAAAAATTAAGGGGCTGGGGTTGTGGCTCAGTGGTAGAGCGCTTGCTTAGCATGTGTGAGGCACTGGGTTCGATTCTCAGCACCACATATAAATAAATGAATAAAATAAAGGTCTATCAACATCTAAAAACATATAAAAATTAAAATAAAAAATTAAAGAATCAACAATTACAATAACTAAACAAGTTCAGAAAGGGGCCAGATATAGATTCAACATACAAAAATCAATGAAAATGAAAATTATAAATCGTTAATGCTCATTGTGATGTTTGTTAATTGCCTGCTTACAATTTCAACGGTTTCCCATCCCACCCAGAACAAAATCCAACAAAATTTACACATTCTGGACCTGACTCTTCTGTGGGACTCGAGTCCCACAGCTACCCACTCACATGCCCAGTTCATTTTGATTTCAGTGCCTTTGTATAGGCTATTCAGCTTCTAAGGGTTTCTCTCTCTCTCTCTGTCTCTGTCTCTCTCTCTCTCTCAGGATTGGCTTATACTGCAGGATTGAAGTTTCACTCCATCTGAAAAGTCATCTCCTCCACTGTGTCTCAGCCTCATTCCTTATACCTCCACTATTAGATTTCATTCTCAATGATTCAGAAGTTAAGATTCACCCTTAAATCTCATCTCGGACTTCTGAGCCTGGCGCACAGTAGGTGCCCGGGTACACAACTATAGCCCAGGCAACTGAAGCAGCACCTTCCATACTCCACCCCACCACCGCCGCCCCTTGGTCGTGTCCCCGCAGGCCTCCCAGCACCCAGGCCCTCACCTCTCCGCAGCAGTCTGGCCAGAACCCAGCTTGGGCCCCCGGCCACAGCCAGGCGATGAAGACGGCCCACCAGGGCATCAGGATCCCGCACGGAGCCCAGCTCCACTGGGAAGCGTGAGGGTAGCGAGGGCATCTGTGGGCTGCGGACTCAGTTCCTGGGCGGGGGTCAGCTAGAGGGTCTCATGAGGGCAGAAGGAGGTAAAGTACCGCACCTCTGGGGGTAATAAAACAATAAAGTCAGAACTGGCAGGGAGTCCCAGGTGGGGACAGTCTGGGTGGGAAAGGGACTTCGGGGGGTTTGCAGGGAAGGGAGGCATCGGAAAGAGAAAAGCAGTGGGCCCTGGGGCGAAGGGAAGGGCGGTCCATACCAGAAGGTCAAGTGTAAGGAAGCCTGTGAACTGAAGCGTGAGGCCGCCTTAGGGCTGGGAGAGAAGCCTGGGGGCTGGGGAAGGGCGTGCGAGGGTAGTCAGAGGGCTGAGTGGACAGACGGGAGCCTGGGACAGGCGTCTGAGGGCTTAGCAGGCGGCGCTGAACACTCCTGGCTGGAGGAAGAAGCCAGGGGTTTGGGTCTGAGGCGTAGAGGTCTACCGGGCCCGGGAGAGGGGCCTGAGGAGGGCCGGGTGGGGCCCAAGTGCAGCGGGAGGTCCAAAGCAGGAAAGGGAACTAACTACTGGCTGAGCGCCGCTGGGCGCAGGACGGCAGCGTCTACGCTAGAGATGGTCCCTACAGGCTGCTGGATTAGAAGGTGGGGCTGGGGATGTAGGGAGGGGAGGGGGTCAGGGGCGGAGCCTGATGGTTGGGGGAGGAGCCTGGGGCGGAGCCTGATGGCTGGGGGAGGGGCTGGGGAAGAGACAAGGGGCCTGAAGCTTTAAAAAGTTCTAGGCCTGGACCCCAATCCAGGTGGCTTGGCACCTACCGTTGGGCTCTACAGGGAGTCTCACGTGACTGCCACGTGACCCCAGCGCGCCGACCTCTGTCAGGTTAGGAATCCTAGGCACATGCGCACGAGCGGCTCCTGCTACTCTTGCTCAGCAGCTTCCCTCCCGCAAAGGGGCCCTCACAGCCATATTTGCCTCCTAGCTTTCCGCTGAGCCCTGCACATTTCTCCCTTCTCGCTTACACTGCAGATCTTTTGGGGGGCAGCAGGCCCTTTCTGAACCTTGTATGGATTCCTTGTCTGTCTCGCCATGCTCCTCACCGACCTCCATGAATTCTTTAGCATTTCCCCTGTACCCCATTCCCAAGGGAGCCAGTCTCCCCTTGCACGTACCCTGGGACCATCACACACCCCAGGACCCACAATGGCCTCAGAATTCCCCCCGAACTGTTTTCTCCTGTATCCCCATCTCAGGGTTAGCCCTACTACCCCCCTTTTCCAAGTCAGACCCCTGGACTTCGCCCTGGCCATCTCCCTCCCATTTGGCCCTCAGTCTCATGGCCCATGACCTGTTTCCTTTTCCCCTCCCTGCCCTGTCCCAGCCTCTCAGGCTTCCAGCCTGACATTATTTTCTAGTCCGCCCTCCACATGGCAGCCAGGGGGTCTCCTAAAGCCAAAACTGACTGTTTCTCCCCTGTCTGAAACCCTTCTGATTCCCCAGTTCCCCTGGGACAGAGGCCAAGCCCTACAGTCTGGCTTGTGAGACTGTATTATCCTACCCCTCCATCCTTGTCTTCCCTCCCCCATTCATGTCACACTTCTGTTTTTGCACATGTCCTTGCTTTGAACGCTCCTCTAAATCTTCATGATTATTCTTATGAATTCTTGGGTATGCCCTCTTGATCATCCCCAGCTTGGATCAGGTGCCTCCTCTGGCCTTCCACAGCCCCCATGCTTCCCCAACATGCCCTGACCACTCTGGGCTGTCACAGTCTGAGGTGGGTCTGTCTACACCCTCTGTGATGCAGGGCCCAGGGTTGTCTTTGTCACTGTTGTGTGCCCAGCCTTATTCACCTTAGAACCTAGCTCATAAAGGGCCTTGTCCAATGCTTATTAACTGGGAGAGTGCTTTGTCCCTCCCTGGACATGTGACCTTGGCTCAGCCTTTTGTCTTCAATGCCTCGGCGTGCACTCTTCATTGGTGCTCTTCATTTGGGTACCCGCGGAGCTGAACAAAGCTCTCACATCAGTCACTGAGCAGGTTCATCCCAGGATGGGCGATCTCACAGTTGGGAGTTGCGGGGAGGCTTCATTAGTGCTTGAACAATGTGCTAGGGCCATTTAAACATCTCTCTTGAGCCACAGAGCTCCCTCACTTGGACTGGCTAACGTAAAGATGACCATTACACAAAAAGGCAGCATCAGTGCAGGACACAGCCTGGGCAGTAGTTCAGAATCTTTATTGACCACACAACCCTTGGGAGCGCTAATGGGGTACCCTTCTACTTCCCCCCAGCAGCCTCCGCCACAGTTCTCGGCTGAGCAAGGCCTGCTCCCTGCGGACACCCTGCAGTACACTTCGGTTCTCCTGGGCCCTCCGAATCAGGTAGGGGATCACCTCCTTCAGACAGCCATAGGGGATGGACTTATACACCACATATCCAGCCTGCCCTGGAGGGAGAGTGTTGGCAGGGAATGGGCTCAGGCTTGGGGAGAGGCACCCCAAGGCCCCAACTGAAATAGAGACTTCCATTTCTAGAACATGGCAGATTGAGTGAGTTGGACAAAATTTCCCACTGAGAAAAATTTTTGATTCTTGAGTAAACTTTTTTTTTCTTTGTACCAAGGGGCATTTAACCCCTGAGCCACATCCCAGCCCTTTTTTTATAAGTTATTTAGAGACAGGGTCTCACTGGGTTGCTTAGGGCCTGCTAAGTTGCTGAGGCTGTCGATCCTCCTGCCTCAGCCTCCTGAGCTGCTGGGTTACAGGCATACCATCATACCTGGCTTGGGAGTAAACAGGTAAAAGAATCTTCCTCATTATTAAAATGCTGTCAAGAGCTGGGCACCATAACTCATGCCTGTAATCCCAACAGCTCAGGAGGCTGAGACAGGAGGATCTCAAGCTCAAAGCCAGCCTCAGCAATAACGAGGTGCTAAGCAACTCAGTGAGACCCTGTCTCTAAATAAAATACAGAATAGGGCTGGGGGTGTGGCTCAGTGGTTGAGTGCTCCTGAGTTCAATCCCTAGTACCTGCCCCCCCCCAAAAAAAAAGAATCACAAAAAACATAGGAAATATGTCCCCATGGTCAAGAACCAGCAAAAACAGCAGACAGCAGACACAGGGACGCAGCCCTACAAGGCCCACAGATATTGGGATAACTCATCTATCTGGAAGGAGCTGGAGGATGGTCCTCTCTGGACTCTGGATGGGAACCAGACCAGGAATTGGTTGGGAATAGCAGAAAGGATCTGACTGGAGAAAAGGAGGCCTGGAGCAGCTCAGGGCATGAATGGGGGAGGGATCATTCACATACCCAGTGCCAGGGAGACGTGATCACACATGCCCAGGAGTTGTCCAAAACAGACAGGTCCATCCAAAGGAATGCCCAGCTCCCACATGCTACAGAAAAAGCCACATCATCCGTCAAGGTAGTGGCTGCAAGTCAGCCATTGCACACCCACAGGTTGTTCCGGTAACTCAACACTGACGTTCGGTTGGTCTGCTGTATCTACAGATTCTGACCCTCAGATTGAACCAACCAAGGATGAAAAATATTACTGTAAAATTGTGCCTGTACCGAACATGTATATTTTCTTGTAAATATTCACTAAAAAGTATAGCATAACAACTATTGACACAGCATTTACATTCTTTTAGATAGTGTAAGTAATCTGGAGATGATTTAAAGTATATGAGGGGTTGTGTACCACATAAAAATACATAAAATAAAGTTATTGTGTCCATCCACAACTAAAAAAGTATTGAAGTATATGAGAAGATGTGCATGCACAAACTATGCTATTTTAGGCAAGGGCCTTGAGCATCCCAAGGATTTTGGTATCCATGGACTTGCTCTCCAAGGGGGGAGGGGATGGTTCCTGGAACCAGTCATCCTAGATACTGAGGGATAACTGTTCTTCCAAACTCAATAATTAACAACTCTGTGAGGACCCCGAAGAACTCCCAGTGAGTCCCAGGCATTTCCTGGAACCATCAGACTTCCCCACACCCCAGTAAATAAGGGACAATTCCTTGTCCAACTGGGGCTTACAGGATCTGCGGGCACTGTAGGGGTTAAATGTTTTTAATATCCTCTCCAAAGCACTGAACCCACTCTTGTTCTACACCCATCTCCCTCTGACCATCTCTGGCATGTGAGCAAAGGAGAAGAAGCAAGGGGACCTTCTCACGGGTACCTCTTTCCCATTCCCCCACCTCATACCGCTTAGTTGCTAGGCGAACAGATTCTTCATTGTGGGAAGCCACCATGAGGTGGCACATGGGGCCATGGTGGGACACGAGGCTCAGCATCAACTCCAGACAGCGACTGTAACTGAAGGGAGATGCCCCATTCGGTTCACCTGGTGGGCGAGGATCAGGCTCCGGGGACTGGGACAGGGTCTCTGGAGTCCGAAAGTACCGTCATCCCACCTGCCCCAGCTCCAAGGGATATCCTTCTCTGAGCTGTTTTCTCCTTTTGTAACCATGTGAGTTCATCCAAGAGCACTGCTGTGAGGATGTGTGTGCAAAGTCTTTGACACAATGGTAGACTCACAACCAAGGGGCACACTTCAAGCATGAGGGTACACTTACCCAAGGCTAGACCCTGCACCACTATCTACAGAACATGATTAGCAACCACCCAAATGTCTGTAAGTGGGGAACTGGCTGAATGAACTCGGGCGCAGAGAGGAGCATGGGGTGATGGGTGGGGGCAAAGGGAGGTGCAGGGAGCCCAAGGAGGAGGTGGTTGTTCAGGTAAGAGGTGGCCGTGTCCTGGACCCAGGAGAGGGAGTCACATGTAGAAACAAACAGGATGCTGGCTGGCAGTGAACTCTAATGAATTAAAGGTCTCATATTATCATTTCTCCCAAGACTGCCTGGCCCTGTCCTACCTCCGACTGGTGGCCTCATAGTCAGGCTGAGTGGGATCCTCTGTCCCTTGGAGCTGGAACACTTTTCTCTCCTTGTCCAGATAGGCCCCTCGTACCAACTTCACTCCAAAGGCCAGGCCCGCCCTGTGTGCCGCCTCAGCATCACGTCTCAGTCGTTCAGGTGTGTCCTATAGGGCACACGGCAGCTTGAGGTGGATCAGGGAGCTGGGCCCCACCCACAGTCCTCCAGAGCACCCCACCCACCTTCAGATAGGCCTGGTAAGTGTTCCACACCCAGGGCCCGCCTTCTCTGGGGCTGTTCCAGCGCACAGCAAGGGCAGCCACCAGCAGAGAGAGCGCAGGGTTGATGAAGGTGTACTCAGCATCCACCAGGAGCCTCACCTGCTGGGCCCGGGCATACTGAGGGGAAAAAAGAGACCCTAGTGAGGATCCCAGGGATGACCGGCAGGGACAGGGAGCAGGACCACAGCTGGTGTTACCTGTGCCACCTGGTTCAAGCGGCTCAGGGAAGCCTGGAGATGCTGGTTTTGCTTGGTGTTGAGGCAGGACACCTGGAGGTTCTGGAAGGCAGTGGGGGAAGTAGAGAGGGGCTCAGGATGGCTAGATGCTTCCAGGGCCTAAGTCTCCTCTCCCCCATCATCAGAAAGAGGGGAAAAAAATTTTAGAAATTGTTAGAAATGGAACAAATAGCTAATGTAATACAGAGGTTAGGAGAACACACTTTGGATTTGAATCCTGGCTCTACCATTTACTGTGTAATCTTGATCAAGTCCTGTAACCTCTCTGGGCCTCAGTTTCCTGAAACTGAGAAATGAAGATGATAATGGTACCTACATGCTGGAGTTGCTGTGTGCATAAGATGGGTTAATATGTGAGATGCTCTTGGATGTGATCAGCACAAGACAGGGCCACACAGAATAAGCACACACTGTTATTATAATGAATAGATGACTTCCTATAGGGTCATACTCAGTATTCACAATGATCCTAGCAGACAGATGTTATTCAAGTTCCAATTTCCAGGTAGGAGATTGAAGCTTGGAGAGGTGCAGAGACTCAGAATGATATGGAAGGTGCTTAGCCCAGTAGCCAGCTCACAAAAACTGCTATGTTACCTCACAGTAGTCTCTCGGGAACTCATTTCCTCATCCAATGCCAAGGGCCTCACTGTGGCCCCTAAGGCTTCTTCTGGTCTGGTCCTTCGTGATTTCTCTGCTCCCCCTCCCTCCTTGCTTTGTCGTCCACACTGGCTTCCCACCACTCTTTGAATGTGCCAAGTTCCTTCCCACCTTAGGGTCCTTGCTGTTGCCTGGAATGCTCTTCCCCCAATGTCCACTTACCTGGCTCCCCCCACTTCCTGCCATCTTGGTTCTAATCTCACCTTTTGGTATTAGTTTGCAATTTTCTCTCCAGAACTTGCCTTTCCTGTTCCTCTGTCTTATTTTCCCCTGCAATGCTCATTTATGTTTGCCACATAGTGACTTTGGTTTTCATGTTTGAAGGTCTCTTGTCCCTGGCTAACAAGTAAGTGCCACCAGGGCAGGAACTTGGTTGTCTTGGTCACTGTGTTAGTCAGTTTCCATCACTGTAACAAAATACTTGAGGTAAACAACTTAAAAGGAGGAAAGGTCTATTCTGGCTCACAGTTTCAGAGTTTTTGGTCCTTGGTCACTTGGCCCTATTGCCTTTGGGCATGTGGTGAGGCAGAACATCATGGTGGGGAGTGCATAATGGAGGAAACCGCTCATCTTGCGGCATCCAGCAAGCAAACAGAGAGAGACAGGAGGATCCAGGTCCCCAATATATCCCTCAAGGGCATACCCCAAAAACTTTGCTCCAACTAGGCCCCACCTCCTAAAATGTCCACCGTCTGAGACCAGCTGAGACCAAGCCTTCAATCCATGGGCCTTAGGAGACATTTAAAATCCAAATCATAACCATCCCCATTGTCTCCTCCATTCCTCGCACAGTATCAGGAATAAGGCAGATGCTCATTAAATGTGTTGGGAACAAACACATTTGTAACATGGTAGCAATATTTGTCCCAAACTCACAGTCCTGTTGTGAGGACTCCAAAGGGTGAATGGGAACTGCTGGTGTGTCAAGGGATTCTAGCTGAATTCAAAGAAATGGGGAAGGTAAATGAAGAAGCCTATGTGCGGACTCAATGCCTTACTATATCCACAGAGTCCATCTGGATACCTTAGGCCTAAGGTTGCTGATGGATCCTCACCTGGGAGCAGCTTGTTCTGGACACTGCAGTCTTCCCCATCTTGGCAGGGAGGGTTCTCCAGGGAGAATGAAGAACTGTGGGCACCTGCCTCCGTTACCTCTTTCCCATCAGAGAACTGTTTCCCTCCCAGCTTGGAGCAGAGTCTCAGGGGAGTTTTGGAGAGTTAGCAGCTGTTGGGTCTTCTTCTCCATAACACCCATCCTCATAGGGCCCGACTCCATGCATCCCACTATCCCAGGCACTGGCCAGATGTTTAACTCATTCGCTGTCAGAGGGAGGGACTGTTATCATCCCCATTTTGTGGATGAAGAAACTGGGGCATTGAGATGCAAAGTCACTTGTGCAAAGTCACACAGCCAGTCAGGGCACACTTGGGATTTGAACCTCAGCCTCCCCCAAAACCTGGGTTTCAAAGGTCCAATGATCTTGAACTCATGGGCAGAGAATAAACGTGAACATAAATGAAGTATGATAATACATGGCATATTGTGAATGATAAATAAGTTCTCCACTATTACTTTATCATTTAGATTATCACTGCATTCATTTGTTTGATGTATATTAATCATATCTTTAAGTGCCAGGGACTGGGGCTATGGAGACCAAGGCAGGGGTTCAGAGGGCTGCCTCTGAGCTAGGGACAGGAAGGAGGGACAAGTTTGGGAAGACATTGAAGCCAGTGGGAGAACCATGTTCAAGGGAAGGAATCCATGAGGCCAGGGGGATGGGCTGGGACTGGAGACAGAAGCGTGGGCATCGCTGGTGCAGAATTGGCAAACAGAGGCTATTGGTATGTTGAGAGGAGGAGGCCGGGACCTAACCCTGGGAACCTTCATGTTTAAGAAACAGGCTCAGAAGAACCCAAGATTGAAAATGAGCTGACAGAGATGGAAAAAGAAAGCCTGGGGAGACGGTGTTGGGGAGGCAAGTGACACCATGAGGGAGAAGTCACGGGGCAAGAAGTTCACATACTACCTGGAAGGGGCTTTACAGATCCATCTGTTTTCATCCTCCAAACCATTCTGGGAAGAGGCCACCATCACTATCCCCAGGCAGGTAAGTAAAGCTCATAAAGAGATGAGACTCATTACTTTCCAAAACTGACCCTCTGAAACCCTCCATCCTACTTGTACAGGGTGTGACGCACTGCAAAAATTACAAACGGGGGCTGGGATATGGCTCAGTTGGTAGAGTGCCTGCCTCACAAGCACATGGCCCTGGGTTCAATCCCCAGCACCACAAAAAAAAAAAATACAAACGAAAGTAATAATGATTATAAAAAGAAACTGGTGTGTCTGTCATAGCATCGTTCAGAGGTGGTAGAGAGTGGGAGGCCACCCAGGAGTCCATCCTGGGGAGGTAACCCATGCAGCTAGAAGAGCAATCAGAAGAAGTGGATTAGATGTACACAAAGTCACGCGAGTGGATCAGAAAACCAGAGCTGAGGCTCTGAGAAAGAGGATGAACCAGAGGACGTAATACAATTCATATAGATTTAAACTATGAACCCAGGTCTATGGGGAAGAGCCTGAGGGAACTTTCTGCAGTGGTGGAAATGCTCCCCGCATTGATAAGGATCCGGATTACCCAGGAGGGTGTATTTGTCAAAGATCATCACGGGGTACATTTATGATTTGGATATTTCATTACATATAATCTTTTCCTCAAAAGAAAATAATACCACAATTAATCATTGAGCTCTAATTAATGATCCGCATCCAGAAGCATTTGTAGGGGGTTGGTAATGATGTCTGCAACTTTGAAATGCATCACAAAATAAGATGGATTGAAGGGTGGATGGATAGAGGGACAGATATGAATTAAAGGAAGTATAGTCCACTCTCTATATTGGTGGTTCTGTTTCCATGGATTCAAAAAACAGGAAGTAAAAATTTATGAGAAAAATTACATCTGTACTGATCATGTAAGACTTTTTTCCTGTCATGATTCTCTAGACAATAGAGTATATTTGCATTGCATTAGATATTTTAAGTAATCCAGAGATGATTTAATGTATTCTGGAGGATGTGCATAGGTTAGATGCCGCTTTATACAAATGACTTGAGCATCCTAGGATTTTGGCACCGAGGGTGATCTTAGAAGCCATCATCCATATTTACTGAGAGATGACTACAGTTAAATGTTGAAGGTGGGAGGTATATGGATGTTCGGTGATCGATTATTTCAACTGTTCTTTATGTTTGAAATTTTTCACGATAAAATATTGGGGGAAATACACACCCAAATAGTATACACTTCTGGAAACAAAATCACAATAATAAAAAGATACACACTACACAAGATGGGGTGGCTGCCCATGGTGAGGAGGGGGGAAATAGGACATGCATAGGAAAAGGAATACACAACAAGACATGGAGATGAAGAGGCACGCGTGGATGAACACTCCAGAATCCCATCGTCTGATCAGAACTTACACGCAGCCAGCACACATCAGTTTAGCTGTGTTGACTCATAAAATATTGATACGCTGTCATCTAGGGGAGAGAGAGCTGCTGTCCAATCCTGCCTTTGGGAGCGCTCAGCCCCCAGGCTCCTCCCTAAGAACCCCAGACGACTCACATTCCACCCATTCCCACCAGATGCCAGAGTACACCGCATTCATCCTGACTGTTTTAAGCCTGGGAAGTTGTGGCAGTTAAATATGGTACAGTCACCCGCCAATTAAGCATGGGGACAGTTCTCATAAACCACCTTTGTGTGAACCTTCTTCGGTGCACTTACACACACCTGTCATTAGCTGTGGCCTCTTGATGCCAGACATTTGGCAAACATGAAATCTAGAGGCTGCTGCCTGCATAACACAGCACACTGTTGTATAGTCAACCAGTTTTTAGAAGAAGGAGCACATTTTAAAATAACGATAACACCAGGTGCACGCCTGTAATCCCAGTGACTTGGGAGGCTGAGGCAGGAGGATCTTGAGTTTGAGGCCAGATTTGGCAACTTAGAGAGACTCTGTCTCAAAATAAAAAAGAAAAAGAAAGAAGGAAAGAAAAGAGCTGGGGATGTAGCTCAGTGGTAGAGTGACCCTGAGTTCAATACCCAATACCACAATAAGTAAAATAAAACAATGATAAAAAGGATAATACAGAAAATACATGGACCAGTAACACAGTTGTTATCGTTACCAAATATGTACTATATGTGGTTGTGTGGGCTGTACTTTCATTTTTACTTATTTAGTTTTTGTGGTATTGGGGATTGAACCCAAAACTTCAACTATGTTAGACAAGTGCTCTACCAGTTGGCTGCGTCCCCAGCCCTTTTTATAAATACATATTCTTAGTTGTAGATGGACACAATACCTTTATTTTATTTATTTATTTTTATTCAGTGCTGAGGATCAAACGCAGGGCCTCACACATGCTAGGTGAGCCCTCCAGCAGCCCCCACCCCCTAGTCCTTTTTATTTTGAGACAGGGGCTCCCTAAGTTGCTGAGGTTCGCTTTGAACTTGTGATCCTCCTGCCTTAGCATCCCGAGTAGCTGGGATTACAGGCGTGCGCCACTGCACCCAGCTGTACTATGCTTCCGTACCACTGGTAGTGCAGTAGGTATGTTTACACCAACATTACACCAATACATAAGTAATGGCGTTGTGTTACAATGTCACAACAGCTACGATCTCACTAGGCAATAATACAAAATTTCAGATCCATTATAATCTTACGGGATCACATCACATATGCATCATTCTGCAGCTAATGACTGCATTCAAGCATGCCATTTGTGTTGCCTGCTACATCTAGTCCAGGGGACTCTGCTCCTGGTCACTCCCCACCTGAAGTCCTTACCTGCCCAGAGTCCATGGCTTCTGCCAGCCTCTCTGGGCTCAGCTCTGAGGAGGCCCCTGGCTTTATGATCCACGAGGTTAGCTCCTTCTGAAATGGAATGGTGGATGGGGTGGTGAGGAGAACGTGGCGGGCAGCCACTCCTCCACCCGCCATGATCTTATGTGTCCCTTACACAGAGCCGAGTGCTGGTCAGCGCCGTCACCTTCAGCTGCATAAGGTTACTACTCCCAGCCAGGTCAGGGGTCTCCAGGAGGCCTCGCGACAGGTCCACGCACCGCAGCATGGCATTGAGGTTTCCCTCATACCAGGCCTCGCTGCCCAGCCAGCACAGGTCAGGGTCCAGGGTGGTCAGCCTGCCTCCTGTCATCCCCCCAGCCTCCCTGGGCCCCGGCCCCCTACTCACCCGGTCTTGGCAGCCGAGTCTGGCTCCTCCTCAGTGGGTACTGCCAGCAGGGGCCGGAGGCCTAGGACCTGGAGCTGCCGGACACAGCCCCTCACCTCCTCTCCTGTCTCCCCAGCCACAAACTGCCCATAGAAAGATGCTCGGAGAAGCGCACCCGAGAGCCGCGAGCCCAGGAGTCGCTGGGACCAGGCCTGGAGCTGGGTGACAGGAAACAAGGGCTCAGAACCAGTCCTGGGCAGCTTCCAGGCCAATGCTCAGGGTCACTGCTCACCGCCAGCCCGTGGGTGACCAAAGGGGGCCAGGCACACAGCCGTAGCACCAACAGAGCCCGTGCCAGCTCTGCGGTGCCCTTGAGGTGGAAGGCCCCACCATCGAAGTTCAGGGGCTGCCAGCCCCCAGAGGAGGGCCCAGCTTGGGAGTAGAGTGCCCGAGGGGTCCGGAACATCGTGAGTCTCTTGCCACCAGGGACAGGGGCTTTGACGGTAGCTGGTACACTGACTGCCCCTTGCCCAGCCAGGGGGCAGTGACTGATTAACTGGGCAAATCTTTAGGATCGCAGGCTCTTTGGGGGCAGTAAATTATTAACCAATGGGGACAGAGTTCAGAGGAACATTAATGGGAAAGGAAACCCCCAGTCACAGCCCCCAGCCACCTCCCGCATCACAGTGCAGGCTTGCTAGGTGCCTGGGGCTGCTGAGTGAATGCATGGTCTGGGGAGCAAGGAACTCTGGGCTCAAGGCAGTTTAGCTTTTCCATCTTGGACAAGCAACATAAGCTCTCCTGTTGCAATTTCTTCATCTTTCAATGCGAAGCAGTTGTAGTGTAATTGAATAAAATTTTAAATACACAGAATCTATAACCCAACTATTCCATGCTAAGTATATATCCTAGAGAACTTGAACATAGGCATCAGGAAAAATGTACAAAAATGTTTATAATGACCGCAAATGGGAACCACCCAATTTTTTTTTATCAAAGAAGAATAAATAAATACATTGTAGTATAGTCATACAAGGGAATACTACACAGCAACGAAAAAGAACGAACTGCTGACACATGCTATCACATGGTCAAATTTCACAAACACAATGTTGAGTAAAAGAAGTCACACACTGAGCAAAATGTGCTATTTCAGATCAATAAATATGAAAGCAGGGAAAATGAAACTAAAATAGTTTTGGAGGCCCATACATGGGTGGTCAAATGAAAAAGAACGGAAAAACAAGGATGATTAACACAAAAGTCAGAGAGATGGTAACCTCTGAGGGATGGGAGGAACCATAATGGTGCAGAAGTGCCTCAGGGTGTCTACGTTCTATTTTCTTAATGTGGATGATGATTCACAGTTGTTCACGATATAAATATTTTAAAGCCATAATCTATATTTTATACGTTCCTGAATATGCAATGTGTTTCACAATAAAAGTAAAAAACTAATGCACCATAATATCAGTCTCCCAGAGTTGCTGTGAGAATCCAGTTAATGGACATATATAATTAATGGTATGTAACGTGTGTTCTGTGTAAATACTGGCTGTGGTCATAAAGGGCTGTGTATACAGTCTCATGGACGCCTGTCTCTCTGATGACGTATAACCATAATTACCTTTGTATTTGGGGATCCCCAAGACCACCTCAGGTTCACTGATTTTCTAGAAGATCTCGTAGAACTCAGAGAGGCCAACTACTCAACATGTGTGTCTAAAGAACAATGAATGTTCTTCTACATGCCCACACCACCAGTCTCACACGTAAGAAAATATCAATTCCTTAGCATCTAATATCTTACCCATGGTAAAATTTCCCCAATTGCCTCCAAAATGGCTGTTTAAAATTAATTAGTTAGCCAGGTGCAGTGATGCACACCTGTAATCCCAGCATCCCCAAGGGCTAGGGAGGCTGAGGCAGGAGGATCGCAAGTTCAAAGCCAGTCTCAGCAACTTAGCCAGGCCTTAAGCAACTTAGTGAGACCCTGTCTCTAAATAAAATACATTTTTAAAAAAGGGCTGGGAGGGGCTGGAGTTGTGGCTCAGTGGAGGAGCGCTTGCCCTGCAGGTGTGAGGCACTGGGTTCGATCCTCAGCACCACATACAAATAAATGAATAAAATAAAGGTATTATGCCCATCTAAAAAAACGAAAAAAAAATTTTTAAAAAAGGGCTGGGAATGTGGCTCAGTGGTAAAGCACCCTCAGTTCAATTCCTGGTACTAAAAAATAAATAGAATAAACAATGAAACAAATAAATTATTTATTATTTTGTGCTAGGGATTGAACCCAGGGCTCCATCCCCAAGTTGTACCACTGGGCTCCATCCCCAAGTCAAAATGTTTTGCACAACTGTGTTACTTTAATTTTTATATTTTGAGGTTCTGGGGATAGAACTCAGAGCTTTCCACATGCTGAGCAAGTGCTATGCCCCCAGCCTTTGTGATCTTTATTTTTTAAATGAGTCAATCCAGGTTCATGCTTTGCATTTGGTTGTTATGTTTCTTTAGTGTTTCTTTTTTTGCAGGGGTGTTGGGGTGGGGTACCCCACAGTCTTCCTGACATTTAAAAATAATATTTGCCTTTTAAAAGAGCCCATGACAGTAGTAGAATGTCCCACTTATAGGATTTATCTGATTACATCCTTATGATGTCATGGAATGTGTTCCTTTATCCTCCATAATGCCTGTAAACCAGGGTTTTGGTCTACAGCCATAATTCGTTAAGCTGGTGTCAGCTAGGTTGCCTCCAGGGTCCTCATGCCAGATCTCTTAACCACCAAGTTAGTACATAGCTTTTCAGGCTCCTCAACGCCTCTGCTGGAACCACTTCCAAGAGGAGAGAGAGACAGCAGGGTGCTGGTTCAAAGCCTTCACTTGTCCCTGGAGGGCTGGGAGCTTAGGAAGAGTTTAGGGAGACACAGGGAGAGGAGAGAAGCCAGAAGCCAGTCTCCTGGGGCCAGACTGTGAGGGCCCTTACACAAAGTGTTGACTTTACCTTGATGGTGCCAGGGAGCCACAGAGGAGTCTAGGCAGGAAGTCTCAGATTTAGGCTTTAGGAAGATTCCCCCTGGCTATCAAGCATAGAGTAGATCCAAGAGGGAGACCGAGGCTGGCAGCACAGGGAGGAAGGTGAGGTGGATCAGAAGGGGCAAGCATGGAGCTGGACCAGGAAGGTGCCGAAGGAGGGACAGACACACAGGAGGCAAGGTGGATGGGGAGATGACCCCAAATTCCTCACAGGAACCCCAAGTCCCAAGGCAATAGGCATGGAGACTTCGGTCTAGTGTGGCATCTGAGGGGCACTGTCCCCTCACCCTGACCCCAAAGACATTCCCATGGGGACCCCAGACTCTAGGGAATCAAGCACAGAGGCTCTGGCCAAATTTGGGAATCAGACACCTGCTTCTGACATCCCCTCCAGTTTCCTCTGGCGATCTCTGAACTACTCTCCCTTCCTTCCCTGGCATTCTTGTTTGTTCCTAAGAGGCTGTAGCCCCTCATTATGGGCAGCACATATTAGGTGCTGAATAACTATTGAATAAATCAAAGAAATGAAGTAGTGTCATGGTGTGTATATGAGGTGTCTGCCCAAAGCTCCTGTTAGTCCAGGAATGTTCAGAGGTGAAATGGTACGATTACGAGAGCTGTGACCTAACCAGTCCATCCTCGTTTGAATAGACTTACTGGGTGGTAACTCTAGGCAGGTGGGAAATGACCAAAGGAGGTGGGTCACTGGAAGCATGCTCTGGAAGGGTGCATCTTCCCCGTGGCCCTTCCTCCCTCTCTCTGCTTCCTGACATCACAAGGAACTGAACAGCTTTCCTCTGCTGGGCCCTTCCTGTCGTAAGCTGCCTCACCTTGGGCCCAGAGCAATGGAGACAGTTGTCTATGGACCGAAACCTGTGAAACTACGAGCCCTCAATAAACTTTTCCTCCTTGAAGTTGTTCTTTTCAGGTCTTTTGGTCACAGAGACACAAAGCTGACTAAAACAGAAATTGGCACTGGGAAGTGGGGTTGCTTCTATAACTAACCTCTGACCAAGTGGTTCCGAAGTCTCTTAGTTTGTGGGAATTTTGAAAAGTTTAAGATACTGTAAGTGGAACTTAATGGGTGATTCTGGTGGGAGCTCAGAAGACAAGACAGAAATGAGGATTGTGCTCATGAGGTTTCAGAGGGAAATGAGGACTCTGTTGGGAACGGGACTAGAGGCCACTCATGCTATATTCTAGCAAAAACTTTGGCTACACTTTGCCCATGTCCTGAGACTTTGTGTGAGGCTGAATTTAAAGGTGATGGTCTAATTGATTTGGTGGAGGAACATCAAGGCAGGACAGCATTCAGTCAGTGGCATGGGCATTGCTTGCAGGTTTACCCAGGTTGTGAGAATAAGAAACAAAAAGCAGAGCTAAAAGATGTTTTAAATGCGTGTAAAGCTGGGACCAAGGAAGTTGTGCTTTTTGAAGAGATTACAACCCCTAAAGAGACACTAAATACTTCTCACAGAGACAAATAGGAAAGATAACTTGAGGGCATCTCTGGAATTTGCAAGACCGTACCACTATGGGCTCCAGGGTAAAGAAAATTAAATTCCTCTGAGAAGAGATCATGGGGGTGTCTGCTCACACATGGGGTCCTAGGAAATTGTTTTACCATACAGAGCTACATAGGCACTCAGAGGCTGCTGTAGCCATGATTCCATGTGTGAGCTGGCGGCAGACCTTATGATACCGGTTCTGCAGAAATGCAGGATGCTAAAGTGAGGAGCTCATGGAGGCTTTCACTGAGGTTTCAAAGGAAGACCTGGGAAGCCAGGCAAAGGGAAGCA
This sequence comes from Glaucomys volans, assembly GCA_020662805.1. Lineage (NCBI taxonomy): Eukaryota > Metazoa > Chordata > Mammalia > Rodentia > Sciuridae > Glaucomys > Glaucomys volans. The sequence continues at coordinate 67,464 of JAJEJO010045903.1, read as the reverse complement.
TGGCCTGTGGGCTTCTGCGGAGAGGGTGATGCATGAAGCCAAAGCTGGAGTGGGAACCCCAGGAATTAGGAAATGCCAGTAATGTGTTCTGACTGCCAAGAAAAGCTGCTGGCTGCAGAGATAGACAGGCTAAAAGAGAGGCCAAGTGCACTTCAACTGACAAGGCCAAAGGGGCAGAGCTGCCCAAGTCCTTCAGAAATAACACCTCACCACCAAGTGCCCTAGATGCTGTACATGGAGGAGGTGGGTCATTTGGGATGCCCTGAAAGGGTGCATCTTCCCTGTAGTCCCTTCTTCCTCTTCTCTCTCCCTCTCCCTTCTCCTCTCTCCTTTTCAGCCACCATGAGGTGGCAGTTTTCCTCTACCACCACCCTTCTGCCATGGTGTTCTGCTTCATCTTGGACCTACACCAATGGAGTTGGCACATCATGAACAGAACCTCTAAAATCATCAGCCAAAATAAACCCTTCCTCCTCAAAGCTGTTCTGGTCAGGTATTTTGGTCATAGCAACAGAACACTGACTTACACAGCAGCCCCCCCCCAGACGATGGGAAGTTCTATCATGTCACACTCTAATACCAACCTTGTAGGTTCTCCAAGTTCACTCATCTCTGAGTAAGCACTTAGTTAATCTCTCCCTCCTCACTAGGCTGTGACAATCATGAAGGTCGGAATCACATTTATTTTTGTCATTTATTTATTATACACATCACCTAGCACAGGGACTAATTTTTGTTGAATGATTTAAAATTAAGTATCTGGCATTTGCTGGACAAGGGGCTTAGCGATTCCTTCTTACATTAATACAAGTGGATTCTAAATAGGACTCACTTTTTTGTAATAGTAGTAGAGATTGAACCTAGGGGCGTTTTACCACTGAGCTTTTTTTTTTTTTTTTTGAGACAAAGTCTTGTTAAGTTGCTGAGACTGTCCTTGAACTTGAAATCCTCTTGCCTCAGCCTCCTGAGTAACTACACCCAGGAAGACACATTTCTTGAGTCATAGCTGATTTTGTAAGAGACAGAGGAGAACCCAAGGATACTTCTTCAAAAAATCACAGGTTGACAGGATACAGAGCAGGCAACAGCTGAGAGGTGCAGTGTTGTCCTGAAAGTGATTGCTAATAGCAGCATTGATGCTGAGATGCTAAATTTTGGTCTATGGGGGAGGTAGGGGATCTGGACCTGGTACTTCCAAGTTAAACCAAGATCCCAAGAGGGTCTGAGATGGACTGAGCTCAGTGGCACCCTATAGGTACCACCAGAACCAGAAGTAAACCCTCTCTACAGGAGGCTTCCCCAATTTAAATAGGCAGGACTATCAGTGATCAAGCAATAAGCTCACTCAAAAATCACCAAGCACACAAGGAAGTAAGCCACCATGAGTGAAAGTCAGTAGAAGCTACAAAATAAACTAAACTGCTACAAAATAAACTAACCTAGAACTTGGTGGTTTAAAACAATAGCAATAATTTATTGTGCTCACAAAAGTGGCCATTTGGCAGGGTTCAACAAGGAAAGCTGGTTTCTGCTCCGTGGAATATGAACAGGGGAAGCTCAACTTGGGGCTGGAGGAGGTGTTTCCAAGATGATGCACTCATGTGTCTGATAACTCAGTGCTGGCTGCTGGCTAGGAGCTCAGTTAAGCCTGGGAGCCTTGGTTCCTCTCATGGCATGCTTGGGCTTCTTTACAGTGTGGTAATTTAGCTCATAACATAAACATCTTAAGGCAATCAGGAAGAAGCCTACTGCCTATTACGACCTAGCCATAGAAGCCACACAGTGTCACTTCCACCATTGTGTCATAAACCTGTCCAGAGTCAAAAGGAAAATGGTGTCAAGTCACATTGAAAGAAGAGCAGATCTTGTGACCATCTTTGGGAAATATAATCTGCTATGGCCACCAACGTAAGATTCAGACCTTCAAAACTTTGACATTGGAATTGTTTAAATCAGGCTATAAATCAGCCATTTATGAAATGTTTAAACAAATATAATACACAATCAAAATATAAGCAAGCAACAAGACAGGATCAGGAATGAAAAAGCAACTTTGAAAAATAAAACAATAGACAAAACTTCTAGAAATGAAAAATAGAACAAATGAAAGCTCAGTGGATTAGACCAAGCTGAAGACAGAACCATCAAATAGGAAGATACATCAGAGCACCATACTCCAAATACATGAAATCATACAACCCAAAAAGACAAAGACATTGGTATATGAAAGAGAGGGTAAGATACATCAAGTACCTAACAGATTTCAAATGTAAACATTAGAGGGAATGGAGGAGAGGCAATCTTTGAAAAAATAATGGCTGAGAATTTTCCAGAACTGATGAAAAACATGAATCTGTAGTCCAAACAGCAAGCATATTTTAAACTAGCTACATAAAAAGAAATCCATGCGTATACACATCATGCAGAACACAGAAGACAATGAGATCTCTTATCTACCTATGTATCCTCCAGAGGAGAGCATGGACTAGGTGTTCCACAAATTCTACTGGATGGAGAGGGTGGCCTCCAAGTGGAGATCGCAGACACATTAATTAAAGGCAGGGAGGTAGAAACAACTATGGTTCATGGGGAAGATCATCATTCTTCTTGAAAGCACATGCAAGAGAATACAAAACAAAAAAGAAAATGGAGGCAGAGCTCAACAGACTAGCACTGCTTTATTAAGCACTGGAAGGGCATACTTTCGAGGTTCCAACAAGGATCTGGGTTTTATAGGGTTTAACAGGGCCAGGTCACGGGGGGAGTTGGTCAATTACTTTTGGGGGCTCATTGAGGGTGGGGCAGGAGGGCAGGTGGGGGAAGAGTTGCAGATCCCTGGGGCCTATTGTACTGGACAGCCCGTTCAGCTATAGGTGGGGGCCAGGTGTGAATTCCTTCTGTGCTCCTCCCATTATCCCTTCCTTCCTTCCCTCCAGCCTGGGCTCCTACATGACAATAGCTCCCATTTACCACAGACATCTCCCCACACACGACTGGAGGGCAGGTAGGGGGACAGTTATAGATAAGGGAAATTGTGAAAGGTCAGAGTCTCAGTTTCCCACCCCCCAGGGGTTGCAAGTTTCCAAATCCTTAACTTCCCACCTTCTGGAAAAAGGACTGGGGGAAAGTGAAACTGAAAGTGAAGGTGAGGGTGAAGGACAGGGAGAGACCTGGTGGGGAATCATCAGGGCCTGGCAGGCACACAATGGGCTGCTCATTGGTAGCCTTGGAAGGCTCTTGAACAAAGTTCCCAGAGGGTCCTCCTGGGTCTGAGCACCCATCTGGGGAGAGATGCAAAGGGTGTTTTTTGCTTGTCTGTTGGCAGTACTGGGGACTGAACCCAGGAGTGCCCTACCACTGAACTACATCCCCAGACCTTCATTTTTGTTTTGAGACAGTCTCACTAAGTTTCTGAGGCTGGCCTCGACCTTGGGATCCTCTTGCTTCAGCCTCCCCAGTCCTTGAGATTACAGGTGTGTGCCACCATGCCTGAGAGAGGAGGGGTTTTAATAGCAGTACAGAAAGTGTCCTAAATGGAAGAACAGGGGTTAAGCCCACTGCTAATAGGGTCTGACTAGGTCTCATGATGTACCTCATGCCAATCACTGGGGATGAAAAATGAGACACTGGCTGGATCCAGTGATGGGCCCATTCTTGAATCCTCTGGTAAAGTGTGCTCACCCCAAACACAAAGCCTAACCGCAGTGGGGGACTGGGCCCCATTGATTTCCAAAGCCAACTGCATCGTCACCAGCACATGGGGCAAAGGACACTGAATGACAACAGGACTCATGAGTGAGTCTGATGGTTCCAGAACACATAATACATACGAAGAACTTAGAGCATGGACTGGCAAGCGGAAACAAGATAAATGCTGTTATCATGGTTGCAAAATGGCTTCCATCCTCCGATAAAGAACAAACCCCTAAGATAACCTTTGTGATCTATCCTTGCTCACCTTACCAGCCTCAATTCCTACCACTCCCTCAGTAGCCCTTTATTTTCGAGCAATTTCAGGAAAATCCCTCTCTGCACTGTACTCCTGGAGTCCTCTCTGCCTGGAGGCCTGCACAGCTATTTATTCTTTAATATTGGGATTCAGTGGCGGCTTACATGCAGAGGACACTCCCTGACCAGTTTTAATCTCCAGCATAGACCTCTCCTTCCCCCCACCTCCAGGGCTGGGGATTGAACCCAGGGTCTCATGTGTGCTAGACAAACACTTCAACACTGAGTTGCATTCCCATTCCCAGCCCGTAGACCTCTCCCTTGAACTTCAGGTATGCATGCGCTGATGGACGATCGCTGGCTAAATCAGGTCGTCTCAAATGGGGCAGTACCTCCCCCTAGTGGAGAGTTTGATATTTGCACAAGCGTTCGTGGTTGCTATGTTGATCTGAAGGTGCTTTACCGACTTTTAAGAAGCCAGGAACCAAGAAAATTGGGCATTGCCATCGGGTCCTGAACAGCTTGAAAATGTTCTTACAGGCATTGGTGTGGGTAAAAATGAAAGACAACACAATTATGAATTATATTATTAACATAACATATACGCAAGTATGAAAATTGGGGTATGTTTAAAATATATTGACCTTTTGTGCGAGGAAACTGATACAGTGACAATTTTTTTTTGTCCACCGTATTAGAAAATCACAATCCTGACAGCGATATATAATCTAAAATTTTAAATAAAATATAACACATATTAAAAAGCATGCCCATATTACAAACGTTCAATATGATAAATTTTCAGAAGGTGACCACACCCATGTAGCTAGCTCCCAGGTGGATAGACAGCATTGTCAACTTCCTACCCCAGAAGCTCTCCTGGCACTAGTTCCTGTCACTATCCCTTTGTCCACCAAAGATAACTACTCTTGACTTCTGATATCACAGATTAGTTTTGCCTGTTTGCAGTTGAAATCATACAGCATGTTCCATTTTGAGCTGACTTTGATCCACTATTATGCTGGCAAGATCCATTCATGTTGTTCTATATATCAGAGTTCATTCATCCTCATTGCCTAGTATCCATTGGATGAATATATAATTAAGTTATCCATTTTCCTTTCATGGAAACGGGGGTTGTTTCCAGTTCCTGGTGCCATTGAACCTGCTAGTTTGTGTCTCTGTTCACATGTATAAGTATCTCTATTGGGTTTATAACTATTGGGTCATGGCATTACGCATATGTTCAAGTTTAGTAGATATGGCCAGAACATTTTTGGTTGGCAATTTACACCTTCACAAGCACATGATTGTGCTCCAGTACTTTTTTTTGGGTGGGGGGTACCAGAGATTGCACTCAGGGGCATTTGACCACTGAGCCACATCCCCAGCCTTATTTTGTATTTTATTTAGAGACAGGGTCTCACTGAGATGCTGAGTGCCTCACTGTTGCTGAGGCTGGCTTTGAACTAGCAATCCTCCTGCCTCAGTCTCCCGAGCTACTGGATTACAGGCATGAGCCACTGCACCTGGCTGTGCCTGAGTACTTTTGTTTTGGATTTCTTTCTTTTTTTTTTTTTTTTTTTTTTTTGCGGTGCTGATTGAACCCACGGCCTTGTGTTTGCAAGGCAAGCACTCTACCAACTGAGCTATATCCACAGCCCTTTTTCTTTCTTTTGAGCCTTCAGAAACATGGAATGGATTAACTATTATCCATGGTTTGTGATGTACTCTTGTCTGTGCAAAGCCCCTTTTTGTGTTTCATTAGTTGGGTTTCTCTTCAATTTTTATTGTGGTAAAATACACATAATATAAAATTCACCATCTTAACCATTTGAAATGGTCAGTGGTATTAAGTACATTCATGTTGATATGTAATCATCACCAGTGAAAGAAGAGAGCTGGGTAGAACCCAAGAGCCCACGACACCCGGCTTCACATCCTTTGCATCTATATCATTGTCATGCACCTTTACAACAATTTTTTAAACTTTAACTTTTATTTTGACATGATTTCAGACCTATGGAAAAGTTCCAAGAATGGAACAAAGAATTCCAACATACACTTTGCCCAGATTTCCCAAATGTCAGCATTTTACCAGGTTTCATCTGTTTTGATCTCTGTGTAAATAGACATGTTTTTTTCTCATCTGTTTGAGAATAAACTGAAGCTGCAATGCCCTTTCACCCTAAAAAAGAGTGCACACTTCCGAAGAGCAAGGCACTCTCTTATATCACCATAGCACAATAAATCAATTTTTCCTGTACATGAAATCATATGGAATGTGTTTTTTGCATCTGCCTCCCTCTTGATAGTCTATTTATGCTTCCATTGTGCTACAGTTTATACATCATGCTTTAGATAATGGAAAACAATAAGCCAGGTACAGACAGGATATAACAGTGGTTCATAAGCTCCACTTAGGATTTCAAGTGTTATCAAACTCAAAATGAATTGAGTTTTTCATTTGTTTTTGTTGTTTTTGGCAGTGCTGGGATTCAAACCCAGAGCCTCATACATGATAGGTGGGTGTTCAACTACTGAGCTACATGCTCAACCCTGAAATGAGTTTTTTTTCTTTCTTTTAAAAGATGTCAGGGTTTTAAATTTTTTTTAGTTGTAGATGGACACTGTACCATTTTATTTATTTGTATGTGGTGCTTAGGATCAAATCCAGGGTCTCATGCATGCTAGGCGAGCGCTCTTACCATTGAGCTACAACCCCAGCCCCCCACCCCGAAATGAGTTTCTAATACGTCTTTCTTAATTATGAATTTTTTACTTCAAAAAGCATAAAGACCCTTAGAATAGCTATTCATTGTCAAGGTGTCATGTGTGAATTACTTTGTCCCTTTAGAAGAAGTTGAGTTTCTAAAACTCATCCCAGGAGAAGCCTTGCTTATCTTTTGACTTGACTCCTCTTCTGACATTTACATGTATCCCCCCATGAGTTGAAAAAACTCATCTCTTCATGTCTTCTGGAGCTCACCTAACAAGCTTACCCAGGTGGGAATGAGAAAGACCACTGGAGTATTTGCCCTGTGGTGTAGGAAAGAGATATGAAGAAGGTTGTCACACCAGCTCTCCCCTCAGCTCAAAGGGTAGGGAATCAGATCCCACAGCATCCAAGTCTTCTGCCACTTGGTCATAGATTCCTCTTGGATCCTCATACTTGTCCTCATGCCAGCGGAGGTCATAAGGGTCCTAACAGGCAAAAAGTAGAATTAGAACCATGGAGAGATCCTTTTGGGTCATTGTCACAGCTATGGAGGACACACATTCCTGTTCAACTTCCCAGGGAAAAAAGTCCCACTTCTTAATTATGGAAAAGATCCAATCTACAAACAGAAGAGTGATTATAATGAACCCCTCATGAACCACCATGTATCCAACACCTAATTTCAACAGTATCAACCCTTGGTTCATTTTGATTTATCTAAATCTCTGCCTCTCACCCTTTACTTCCACCAACTGGATTATTTTGAAACAAGTTCAAGATATCCCATGATTTCATGTCAGGAAAACAATTTAAATGTCAGGAATATGAACCCTTTCAAAAGATCGTGATATCAGCTTTGAAATGTGAGTCATGATTCTGTTAGCCCTGTGCATTTCCCCATCAAAATAAAGGAGAGAAAATGACCCTGAAGGGTCATCCTTGCTGGGGATGGGCTTTATTCTCGAGCTGGGAGAAAATAGTTTAGCAAATTTTAGAGCAGATTGGCCCATGAGCCAAATACAGTCTGCCACCTGTTTTTGTATTGCCCAAGAGCCAAGAATGGCTTGATATTTATAAATTGTTTTTGGGAAAATTAAAAGAATAATAATATTTGTGGCATATGAAGATTACATGAAATTCAAATTTCGGTGTCCAAAAATAAAATTTTATGGTAACAGAGCTACAGCCATTCATTTACGTACGACCACTTTTACCTTACCATGCAGAGCTGAGCAGTTCTGAGGAACAATATGTCTTACAAAGCCCGAAATATTTAGTCTCTGACCCTGTACAGAAAATGTCTGCAGACTCCCTCATCTGTGCTGTCAGGAACATACGGTCCAGCACCATGGACAGCGCCCCTGGAAGGTACTTGCTATTATTTCCTTGGTGGTACAGAACTACAATCTGAGAACACTGCACCAAGTGGGACGTTGTTAAAGGGAACTCCCTTGGCCCAGAGGTGCCAGAGCATTAGCAAAGGTCACTCACAGTTCTGTCCCACTTCCCTTACTTCGGGGCAACAGGTGGGTGGGTGGTTAAAGTGCCTGCTGTTTTCATCTGCCCAGACACCATCTTCACTTCCTTCTGGGTTCTCTCTTCTCCCACTCTCAATCCAGTGAACTGAGTAGAGTAGGCCCTGATTCCATGGGTGAACATGGATCCAGGCCTGTCTGATTGGTATATTCTATCCCCTGCCTCAGTGATTGGTTCAACAATGAGTATGTGACCTAAGCTAGATCAGTGCCATCACTGGGCATTTGGAGCTTTGGAAGAGTCCTCCTATTTCCTTGAAGAGTTCTAATCCAGGTTTACATACCTGGATTTTGTAGGAAATCTTTGTGTGTGTGTGTGTGTGTGTGTGTGTGTGTGTGTGTGCTGGGGATTGCACCCAGGGCCTTGTGCTTGAGAGGCAAGTACTCTGCCAACTGAGCTATATCCCCATCCCCTCTAGGAAATCTTTAGGGAGAAATTCCTGGGTCTCTCTGGTCCTAAAAAACATTCTATCCCTTAACTTCTTAGTTAAGTGGGCCAAAAAATGCTTTCTCTCTAGTTGCTTAACCGCTTAATCTCTGGTAGAGATTTTTTAGTATCCAAGGAAACACTTCCCTTGATTCTTCCACAGTAACAGAATTGCAGTGAGGCATGTAGACACCAAGCTAGACTACATTTCACAGCCCCCTTTGCAGTGAAGTGTGGCAACGTGACCATGTTCCCCCTGGTGGAATGATAGCAGAAGTGACGTGTCCCATTTCTGAACCTCGACCATAAGGCAGGGTTGTGGCTCTTCTACGCTCTTTGTCCCTTCCACATAGACCTGGATGACGGATGTCCCAGGAGATGGCAGAGGAACACAATGGAAAGAACTGAGGTCCTTTTTTTTTTCTTTTTTTTCTTTTTTTTTGGTACTGGGGATTGAACCCAGGGGCATTCCACCACTGAGCCACATCCCCAGCCCTATTTTGTATTTTTATTTAGAGACAGGGTTTCATTGAGTTGCTTAGGGCCTCGCTAAGTTGCTGAGGCTGGCTTTGAACTCCTGATCCTCCTGCCTCAGCCTCCCAAGTGCTGGGATTACAGGCGTGCACCACTGCACCCGGCAGAATTTAGGTTCTTTATAATCGTGTACAGTAGGGCTCACCTCTGACTGCCATGTAAGAAAGAAATAGACTGCTTCCTGCTTTCTTTACAGTGCCAGAATTGAACCCATGGCCTTGCCCATTCTAAACAAGAGCTCTGTCACTGAGATACATCTTCAATCCTAGACTGTCTTCTTTAGGCCACTGGATTAGGGCCAGGTTTCTTTGCCATGGCTGCTAATTTACCCTAACTAATACAAGCAGTAGGAGGCAGGTTTCCAGCCTGAACTGAATGTGACACAAATCTCCTTACCATCTGTACTTCATCATACAGGGGTCCCCAGGCCCCAGATGGGGCATACATTCTTTCCACCTCATCATACAGGTGCTCAGGAAAGGCCAGGTCCTCATCTGCAAGACCTGTGAAGCCCAGGGTTGGAGTGGAAGGAAGAATGATCAGGGCACGCAGTCCAGATGTCAGGAGAGCCTTGGAATGGAGTCCATCCTGATGCTGTAATGACTCACCTGGGGGATAAGGTCCCTCCTCCAGTGTGGGGGGCAGCTGAGGGCTGAAGTCCTTCATGGAGTAGTAATATGGTTCTACTTCTGATGTGCTAACCTGTCAGGCACACATGTGCATACACACACACACACACACACACACCAGGTAAAGTGCTGTCCATTTTATGACTCCATAGTTACAGAAAGGGAAATTATTAACCTGAAACTCACAGTGGAGTTTGTCACCCCCTGTCACTGGAGCTGTCCACGCCACCCCCACTCACCATGGAGCTTCCAGTGTCCCGGTCCCCAGTCCACTGGCTCTCTTCATATTCATTCCTGACTCTGTCCTCCTCCGACCTTCCAAGATGGAGGTGTGGGTGGCAGTTGGGTGATTGTCACCCCAAACCTCCTCCCTCAGAGCCTTCTATACAGAAAAATGCCCCTTCTTACCCTGTCGCTGTCTTCTCTGAGATCCCTGAGAGAAACAGGGGAAAAGGAATCAGAGACTCTCAGGTGAGCCCATCTTGTCTTGGGGAGACCTTGAATATGAAACAACCCCAGGGTCCCGATCACCCATGAGTCTCTGTCCTTGAAGGGGAAGGATCTCTCCTCACCCTCAGCAAGATGCTTCAGTCTCCGTCGCCAGAGGAATCCCCCAACACAGGAAGCATTGGAAAGCAGCAGAAGACCCCCAACAGCAAACAACACAGGCAGCAGGGGCAGCCCTGAGGGTCCTAGGGGTGGACAATACCTCTCAGAGAGCCCCAAACAATCTGTTCTGGTCCAAAGAGGAACTCTCTGAAAGCTGTCCCTGATCAAGTAAAGTGCCCCCATCCAAGGTCAAGGAAGCAAATGAGCAACAATCTCCATCTCCACTCCTTCCTGCCACCAGGGGCAGGTGGCTCCTCTCTCAAATCAAGTCATTAGCAGCAGGTTCAACCATTGCCTGAGCCTTCTTTATGGACTGAGGAAGAAACTTCAGTTCCTTAGTTGTGCATTCAAGACCTTCCATAATCTATTCTTATTCCACAGCTCCAGTTTTGCCCACCAACACCAACCATAGACCCTGGAATTGTACCTTCTGGTCACACAAACTAACCACCAGCTATTTCCAACATCACTGAAGCGAATTCACAACTCTGAACCTTGGAATAATCAAGTGTCTATCTTCAATGTCTTTTCTTCTCAAGCAAACTTCTAGTCATTCCACAGACTTCATCAAAAATGACATTTCCATCAACTGCCATCCCGGGCAATATTGGGTTACCATACCCCTGAAGACAAGGTTCAGTCCCTCTAAAGAGAAATCTGATTGCCTTTCATTTCACCATCAACTGCTAACTACACTTGTTTTCCTTTGGGAAAAGAGCCACTCCCTACTCCTAGTCTGTATGGTTCCTACAGGACTCTAGGGGGACCACATGAACCACCCTGGAAAAGATCACTCATTCCACTTTCCACAGTGATTGGTATTTGACCCATTGTGGCTTTTTGCCACAAGTTTGGACACATCTAAAGATAGCTAAGAAGCTATCTTTCACTTCACTAAGAAGTGAAATGAAAGCTGGGAGTGTGGGAGGGTTTCTTGCCCTGTTTTTGTCTTTTCTTTCTTTCTTTTTGGTACTAAGGGATTGAACCCTTAGGAGTCCTGTACCACTGAGCCATATCCCTAGCCCTTTTTATTTTTTTACTTTGGGACAGGGTCTCATTAAGTTGCTTAGGGCCTCAGTAAGTTGCTGAGGCTGGCCTCGAACTTGTGATCCTCCTGTGTCTGCTTCCTGAGTCTCTGGAATCACAGGCATGTATCACCATGTCCAGCTGTTTCTACACTGCTGAGGAATCCCCCATCCACACAACTCTGCCTTGAGCCATGTGACTTACTTTGACCAATGAGTCAAGAACAAACGTGACAGAATCAGAAACTTGAAAAATGATAATAAATTAGATTTTCCTTCCTTGCCGTTCTTGGGACCCCTATATCCACCTCCTTGTGACTATGACAAGGAGAGCCATGTGACCCAGTTATCTCCATTTTCCCAATAAAGAGCCAACCAACTGCCAGACATGTGAAAGGGAGGATGCTATGGTTTGGATATGAAGTGTTCCCAAAGGCTTATGTGCTGCAAGCTTCATCCCCAATGCAGCAATGTTGTGGTGGGGGAGGTTTAGGGAAATGATTAGATCATGGGGCTCAAATTGATAGATTAGTCCATTGGTGGATTCATAGCTAACTGGACTATTGGGAAGTTATGGAAACTACAGGACATGGGCCTAGTTGAAGGAAGTGGATCCATGGGGGCATATCTTGTCCCTGGCTTATTCCTTATGCTGGCTCCCCCAAGTTGCCCGCTTCTGGTTGCCATGAGGTGAGCAGCTTTGCTCGGACACACGCTTCCACTATGATGTTCTGCCTCACCTCAGGCCCAAGGTAATGGAGTCAGCTGAATACAGACTGAAAACTGAGCTAAAATAAATCTTTCCCACTTTAAGTTGTTTTTCTCAGGTATTTTGTCACAGTGACAAAAAGCTGACTAACAGAGGCTATCCAAGACCAACAATTCTCAGTCCAGCTGCCAGCTCATTGTAGAAATTATTCAAACCGTCCTAGGTCAGAACTGTTTCACCAGATTCACAGAGTCATGGGAAATAATGTGTGTTGCTATGAGTGCCCATGTTTGGGTGGTTTTATATGAAGCTAAAACTAACTGTAACAGCCTCCTTACAGAGCACAGAATTAGCTAATTCTTTTAGAATTAAACTAAACTAGGAAGAGAAAAAAATTATCATTCCAGGCAAGAGGAAGAGCATCTGTAGATGCAAGTGGGAACCTTCAGGGACAGGGTAGTTATGACACAAGGGAGAGGAGATGGGGTCAGAGATCAGAAGGTTCCATTCTCAGGGGCAGGGGAAGGACTCAGGGGATTGAGCACTTGCCTGTGGGCTGCTCTGTGGGTAGCTGGTGGTCAGGTTCTCCAGAAGGCTGCTCCAGGCCTGGGGAAGGGGTGAAAATAGAGATTACGCATTAATAACAAGAATCTAAGATGAGCCTTATATATTTCTCAGCCTCTTGCTAAGCTTTTCACCTCACTTTGAAACTCATCAGAATGGGTATAATTTCTTAGGGGTATTCTAAAGATAACCGAGTATTGCTGATAATAATGGCAACACACTAACAGCAATGTGAATATCAATAATAATAATAATGTTATAAATTAGTGCTTTCTGGTGTACAAGGCTCTTTAACCTGAATTATCCATTTGCTGAGTTAACAACAACAACAACAACAACAAAAGATATTGGACTCTCAGAATCCCTTAAAGACCTCTTCAAGTTCTAGAGAAAAGGAGGTTAATGCTGCACTTCATGCTTTAGTGCTCAAAGGCAAGAGTAAAATGGGAAAAAAGAAGAAGGAAAGAAAAAAGAGCAAGGAAGTTTGCAGGAAATCCTGGGAAAAGGTCTTTACTTCCGTGGAGATAAAGGCTGCTCTATCTGGGGAAGACAGAAGGAGGGGGGATTTAAGGGAGTTTTTGTGGGCAAAATAAACAGAGAGTGAGCAAGGGGCATTTCCTTAAATGAGTATTTTAGACACTTACTTTCTACTGGCCCTGTTCTAAAAGCACTTTAAATATATTAACTATTTAATCCTTACAACTGTCTGAGATGAAGTTTGCTTTCAGAAACTGAAGCAGAGAGATCTGTGAGAAACCTAATTTTTAGAAACTGAGGCATTTGCTTAAGTTCGAAAAACTGGGAAGTGGCAGGCGTGGAGACTTGAACCCAAGCTTTCCTGAGCCAGGTCCTGTGGGAGTAGCCACTGCGCTATAGAGCCTGTCAGAATCACAAAACGCTTCTTAGCCATTTTCAAGGAATGTGTCCCTTTTATCAAAGTCATTGAACATGTTGACCTAAGGTTATTCAGAATATTCCTGCACATTTTTTCTCTGTCTGTAGGGTCAGTAATAATGACTCCTCTTGCTTTCCTGATACTTTTGGAAGTTGTGTTTTTTTTTTTCACTTCATCGGTTTCATACATTTTATCAATCTTTTCAAAGAACTTGCTTTCTGTTTCATTGATTTTTTTCCTTTAGTTTTTCTGTTTTCTAGTTCATTAATTTCTGCTCTTACCTCCCTTCAGTTTGCTTTGGGTTTAATTTGTTCCTCTTTTTCAAGTTTCTTAAGATGGAAACTTAAAATGTCTACTTGAAGGCTTTTAAAAAAATCTAATATAAATATTTAATGCCATCAAATTTCTTAGCACTACTTTAACTGCACCCCCAATTTTTTGTTTTCATTTGTATTCAATTCTAACTATTTTCTAATTCCCTATTGTCAGTAATCATACCCAGAGAGTACAGGTTAGAGGCTAAAAGCAGATCCCTGGAGTTCATCTGCCTGAGATTTCAATCTCATATCCACTTCTTCCTAACTGTGTGACCTTGGTTGATTGGCTCAACTTCTCTGGGCTTCATCTTTAAAAGGGAATAACACTAGTATCCATTTCACTATGCCACCCTGTAAGTCCTCTGAGAAACTTTGCAACCTGTCCAAGACTGTCCTTCCCACCTGGGGTAGTGATGGAGAGCTGTATCCCCTTGTCAGCTAATCCACTGTCCCCCAGAGCATTGCTGGCCAGCAACCAGACCCTATATCGTGTAGAAGGCTTCAGCCCAGTCAGTGTGAAGGTAGTGGCCTGGGGTGGTAGGACATCTATGTAGAGAAACCCTGGAGTCTCCAGGGCCTCATACCTGAATGACAGAGAGGACAGTAAGTTCAGGAAAATGACCAGCCCCACTGGCTGCCACACCTTACTTGCCTTGACAGGGACCCACCTGATGTGGAACCTCTGAGGCAAGCCCCCATCAAAGCCAGGCTTCCACTCGAGCCCCACCGAGTGGGGAGTCATGCTCACGACCTTGAATCTCAATGGGGGATCAGGACGGCCTTTGGAAAGAAGGATGGGGAAAATAGAGCATACCAAAGGATTCTAGAAGGTTCTTATCATGTTTTTCTTAATAATAATTCTAAATTGTAGTTAATCTCATTATCCATGGTCATTAGGTTCAATAAGGTCACTGTGAACACTAAATTGGCAAATACCAAACTGTTGCTCATAGAGGAAACTCAGGGTTAGCTTCCTTCAAACCTCTTGTCACAGCATTTTCATCAACCCATGAAAACATGATCTTGTTTAAGCATGTTCCTGTTACAGATGCCTTACTTAATACATACTGTGATTCACTAGTATTTCATGGCCAAAAGCACTCTCACTCAAGCTGGAACAAACATCCAGCACAAGTATTTTTTCTATAAGACACATCACAGCCACCTTGCACTTACGAACACTGGACAGCATTTTGGCTTTGTGCTTGGGGGGCATTTTAAATGACAAAATCACCAACCAAAAGGACAAAAATTTTAAAAAGTGACACTAAGTAAACCACACTTATTTACAGTATAAGAGCTGGAACAAGATGCAGAGTATCACCTTGTTTAGACTCAGCTAGGAACATGCACAGCAGGTAACTCAAATTTTGCATCACTCTATATATGTCCTTGAGGAACCACAAAAGTACCGTGAGTATTGATTTGGGGATTACAAATAAATTTTAGCAAGTAGGGGAATATATATATATATATATATATGTATATATATATACATATATATATATATATGTATATATATATATTTATATTCATTTATGTTATATATATGTGTGTATATATGTATACATATACACTCACACATGCATGCACACACATGCCCCCCATGTTCCTTGTAGTGGATTTTTTATGCCACCTTCATATCTATTCTCCTCATTACTTACAGATCCAACACCCTGAATTTCCTTTGGAAAACCACCCTCCCACATTCTCAGGTCATATTCTTCTGATGGAAGAGACTCCACTCCTAGGAAGATGGACATGTGACCAGGCCTGGCCAAGTAGAGTATTTCCCACACCACATCAGATGATGGGTTTAGGGATGAGCTGGAATCCAAGTGAAGCCAGTAAATTTCATTCTAGTTTTTCCATACAACTGTTCAGAGGAGACAGAATTCTATTTCCTCTGGGAATTCTAACAGACCACCTGGAAGAGCTTTAGAATAAAGGTAACACAGAAAAGCCAAGACCTAAGAACTGGACAGAAGTTCTAGAAAACAGCTGACCCTAGATCCAGCAACTCCTAAAAAATCCACTTTTCAATTACTTAAGTTAATCTGTCTTCTCAACTCATTTTAATCTTTTTGTCTTTGTTTTGGGTTTCCCCAAAGATCTAGTATCCTGTTAAGATTTTCAAGGCAGTCACAGAGTCCATCCTCACTCATAAACACCTCTCAGGTGTCAGCAACATGGCCAACCAGAGACTTGGGAGTTGACCCAGGAAGCATTCCCGCAACACCCTTGCAGCCCCTTCCCAACATACTAATGCTGACGAGCTGAATGTTGGTGTGGTCTGAGCCAAGGGGGTTGGTGGCTGTGCATGTGAAGAGGGCATAATCCTGAGCTGCAGACACATTGGCAATGGTCAGGAGACTGCTGTGGACCCCACCCTGATGATAGGTGTGCTCCGTGTACCTGGAAAGAAAGTGAAGCAGGGATTCAGGGGCTTGGGGACCAGAGTTTGGACTGGAGCACTGCCTGGCAGGCCTGGCTCACCTGGGATCTTGGAGATCCAAAGGGACCCCATTTTTGGTCCAAGTGAAGATGATGTTGGGGACACCTCGGGCACGGCAGTGGAGGGTAGCAGAACTGGTGCTGTCTCCAGCTGCAGCCACTTTAGTTAGGGGAGTAGGATGTTCCACCTGGGGGGCAACTAGGATGGGTTGGGACATCAACATGAGGTATGTGGGAGAACACAGAGCAGTGAGTTTAGTGGCAGACTTTTGAATTCAAGGGTTTAAGTGTTACTCACATCTGACTACAAGACGGACAAGCCCCCGGGCTGGAGGTGCCACCCCGTTGTCCACAATGCACTGGTAAGCACCAGCCTGTGTCAACTTGGCATGGTGAATCCGCAGGCGTCCTGTGGATCCTTTTGATATCTTCTCCATGTCATCCAGGCTCTGGTCCTCCTCTTCTTCTCCCTGGATACCCAAGACTCAGAAGTTGTCTTCCAGTTTAGCCCCAAATCCATCAGCACCAAAACTGTGCCCCATCTGCAACCTCATTCTCCCACCCACAACTACTCCCCACAGAGCTACTGAATAAAAATTTGTCTTATCGTCCATCTAGCCATTTATCCAATCAATTCATTCATTCACCAATCCAACCAAACTCTCACCCATCCATTTATCTAACTATTCATGCCTGGAAGCATCTCTCCACCCACCCATCAATCTATCCATAACTATCTAACCACCCATTCATCCTTTTGCACTTCCATCTATTCACCCACTCATTCATGCAACCAACAGTTTGTCTTCCTCCTATGCATCCATCTATCCTCCCTTGCTTCTCCCTACCACAAGCACATTTATTCACTCATATATGCACACCTTCATAAAAATATGCAACTGTTCACCCATGTATCCAGCTGTCTATTTATTCACCTCTCCATTGATCTATTCATACACCAATTCATCCTTCCATACACATCCATACACATCTTTCCACTGATGTTGTATCCATCCACTCAGCTACAGTGTGATCTGCCACTCATTTCTCTCATTCAATCATCTAGCCCATCCATCTACTCATTCATTTATTCATCCTTTCACTTGTCCATCTGTTCTTCCATTCATCCATTCATCCACCCATCTATGCATCCACCAACCCACTCACCTAGCTATCAAACCACCCATCATCCACCCATCATCTATTGTTCAACTAATGGTTATTCATTCTTGGAGCATGCCCTTGACAGGTCTATACAATCACACAGATGTGGACTCCACTCCCAAGGATCTCACAGTTAAGAAACCACATCTCCCTGCTCCACCTCCATTCATTAAAGGCTGAGTCCTCACCAGCTTCTCCCAGTTGAACATCCCTGGGAGGATGGGATTGGCATCAACAGTGCAGACTATATCCACGGAACCCCCAACATTCACCTCAGTAGGGTCCTGGAGGGCACGGATGGTGGGAGCATCTGGTGGGAGATAGGGGCTTGGGGAAGGCACTTGGACCCCGACAGGTCATGGTGGGAGAGGGCTCCAGGTGGGAGGGGTGTCTTAGGGGTATCCTGGAAAGTTATGGGTGTGGATAGCTTGCCATCTATGTGGAATACTTGAAGGGTAGGGCTTCTACAGTGGGCTTGGCTCCCTGAAGGGAGTAACTCGCTTGTTGGTGGTTGCCTTCTCTGGGTAGAGATTCCACACTGGGTCTTTTTAGTGGGAACGGATTCCACAATGGGAGTGAGGGGACTTCCAAAATGAGAGGATTCTAGGATGGGTGGTTGACCCTAAGTAGGTAGAGCTTCCACATGGAGAAGACTCCATAGTGGGTCTCAAGATCCCCAGGGTAGGCAGGGCTCCCAGAGACCCTAATTTCCTGGATTGCTGGGGGGCTCACAATGCACATCCAGCCGCACTAGGGCTTCAGCAGTGCCCTCTGAGTTCTGGCAGTGCAGCTGATAGAAGCCATCGTCAGCCCGGGTCACATTCCACAGCTGCAGAGCTCCACCAGACAGGATGCGATGTCGGGGACCGCCAGCTGGGGAAGGTCAGGGTAAGGGGCGAGGCAGGCCCTCCCATCATCAGGACCCCACACCCATCTCTGTGTCCACTTCTGGCACCTGGGCTAAGGCGATAGCCGCGGAAGGTCCAATTGAAGGCCTCGGGAGCCGGGTTAGCAGACACCAATACAGGCAGCAGTGCCTGGCCCTGTTCCACCACGGTTACCACGAGCTTTTGCTCCCCCAGGAACTCTGGAGGGTCTTCAGAGGGAGAGCCGCAGGGATTCAAATGTGTTGTTAAAGTCGGGGTAAGGGATAGAGTTGAGATCAGGCACAGGCTTAAGGGTTAAAGACGGGGTCACAAAGGACCAGGGGTAACAGCATAGAAGTTAAGATTCAGTTTAGGAAAATTATAGAATCCACCGTCAGGCTTAAGGATGGAGGGAGGGATCAGGATAGGGGTTAGGATTTGGGGCAAGTTAGGAGTTGGTGTAGGGATCAGGATAAAGGTTAGAAAGGTTACAAGATTTGGGATAGTGGTCAAGGACAGTGTCAAGGGGAAGACTGGAGTAGTTTAGGGTCAGGAGGGGATCAAGGGGTTCAGACCGACGCACTTACACAGCACATGGAGGCGGTAGAAGGAGCTCACGGTTTCGCGGAGCTCAGCACTGTGAGCGCGGCAGGTCACGCGGTGGCCGTGGTCGCGGGATGACACCCGGAGAAAAACGCTCCTGGACGCAGCGGAGCCTTTGAACGGGGCGCTCTGGGGCGGTGCGGCCACGTCTTCCAGCCTGTGCATACCGCAAACAGTGGGGTGCCAGGGTTGGTGCGAGGGTGAGACCAAAACTAGGGGTTGGAGGGCTATTGCCCCAACAGTCTCTAGGGCGGAGATGGGAAAAGAACGCACAGGGCGTGACCGAAACCTGGGAGGGGCGGAGCCTCACACTCTCACCTCTCTCCCTCCTTGTCCCATGACAAGTTCACAGGTGGGTTGCTGCTAATGCTAACGCAAGTCAAGTTTAAGGCGTCCCCTGGGCGCAGCGCAGACACGTTCGCCAGGATCGTCAAATTCGTTGGAGGAACTTTAGCGGGTCAGAGGAGCGAGGCTGAGTCGAGGGGACCGCCTGGCCTACTTTCCACTGCATCTTGACCCCAGACCCGGCTCAGCCTCCAGTCTCCAGCCCACCTCCTGGTCTGTACCTCGCGCCAGCCAAACCCGCCACCCGCCGCGTCCCTTTGCGTCCTCACACTGCACCACAAGTTGCGTGGACACTGTAAGCTGGCCCGCCTTGCACGAGAACTTGGCCTGATTGTCCGATGGACCTGCGACCAGCACCAGTTCCCTGGAGAAGGTGCTCCCAGACTTCTCCGTACTTCCCAGGTGCACCCGCCGTAACTCCTGCGGCAGCCGCGGCTCGGTCACCGTGCGCGAGTTCTGAGGACCAGGACTGGCTGGAGGACCGCAGGTAGCCCTGCCCTTCCCCACCCAGTCCTGAGATGACCCTATTGCATTGGTCGCTGCCAGGCCAGACAAGGCCTTTGTGTGATAAGGAAAAGGCATTCCCATCAACTGGCATCCCGTTAGAGTAAAGAAGTGGGCCCTGGAATTCAAAACCCCTAACCCTGAGTCTCTCCCTCTTTCCCGGAGACCCCTGAGATCTCGCCTCCTGCCCTGTCCTTCCCCACCTCACTCCCCCAGGACCCTCTGCCCCACGCCTCAAATTCCGTTCCTTCAATATTAACTACACTATGCACCAGAAATTCCCTTGAAATTTCCAAACCTTGGGCAGACTTCCTTCACTTTTTCATATCCTCTGCTCTTTAACATTCCCACTTTTTCCAAAGATTGCCTTTGACTTTTCCCTTAATTCCAGTGACTTTCACAGATTTCCGATTTTTTCCTCAATATTTCCTTTATTATCCTAATCACTAGAATCCTCTATGTTGCCCCCAATTCTTGGTATTTCCTCAGAATTCCATTCAATTAAAATGGAATTCTGCTGTCATTCCTATAATTTCTAGTCTTTTCCCCAGAATTTCCAGTAGCTCCCTAACTTGCCAGAATTCTCCCAGAATTTTATCAGTATTTCCTCTAATTTTAATGGAATTTCATTTTCTTACCTGTACATCTCAAGAATTCAATTTAATATTAAAGAATTTTTCAATGTTCTGTGAAATCACTAGTTTTTGCTCCCAAATATCTAGCCTCTCCCCAAAATATCATTGTTATTTTTTTCTGGAATTCCTGGTCTTTCTCTAAAATTCTTGACATTTCCTCTGACTTGGACTTTTCACCAGGATTTCTTTTAATTTTAATGGAATTAATTGCCTTTATCTCTAGAATTCCCAGTCTTGATCCAGAATTCCTTCTTTTATCCTGGAATCGGTATCCCAGAATTCCCAGAATTTTCCTTAAGATTCCGAGTAGTTCTTGTGGCATTTTTTTTCTCTTACAGCTCCCTACTAAAATTCGGAATCTCCAGCATTTTTCAAGAAATTAAAATTTTTCCAAGATCTCCAAAGACTCTGAAGGAGAGGAGGGTCCTCATCCTTCCCCAAATTATTGGTCACCCCAAAACTCCTGCTGGGCACTGACCTTGTACCAGGTGAGGGAGGGATCTGGGTTGCCCCCAATGGCCAAACACACCAGCCTCACCCGGGTCCCAGTTCTGAGATGCTGCCCCTCTGGTGGTCCCTCAATCCATAGCTTCTGGGCCGGATCTGAAGGGAGAGGCTGAAGGGTGACTTTTTCCTCTGGGATGGGGCCTCAGGGTGGGGTCTGTGGAGCCTGGAGGCATTCCTGGATCAGGATAGGGACTCACATTTCACATTCAAGGTGAGTGACTTCTTGAAGGTCTCCTTGGTGAAGGCCTCACTGAAGGCCTCACAGGTGAGGGTCAGGCCATTGTCTTCCCGCCGCACCAGGAAGGTCAGATTAGACATGGAGATATGGCCACCATGCAGGCCCTAACAGAGAATGAGATTTGGACTTGGGACTAAAATATTCCCAACCCTGGTACCAGAGGCCTGGGCCTACCACAGACCCCAACAGGGGCACATGAAATATCTTGACCTCCTCCTGGTCAGATGCAGGATTCAGGGAGCCCCAGGCCACATTTCTCAAGGACCGAGGCCTCCAAGGTGCTAGAGCCCTCCTGTCCCAGCTCCAGGAGTTGTGCCCTCAGCCCCCTCCTGGCTCAGCCCCCTTCTCACATCCATGACTGTTTCATCTGTAGGAAGCAGCTGACGCCCCCCCAACCACCATTGCAGCAGGACCCGAGGGCGACTGGACTTGGCAATACAGCACAGTGTCACATTCTTGTTCTCAGTCTGCGATGCAGATCCCAGGATGGTAATGGCACTGGGGGGAACTGCAGGACAGATGGACAGAGAGAGACCCTAGGCTGAACTGGGTTCCTCACAGACCAGCCTGAACAGACAGACAAGGGGATGGAATACAGATACTGAGGTCTTTGGCAATGGATAAGCATGATTTGGGGGCACGGGCTGACAGACAGCTAGCACCAAGACTCACAGGTGACCTGTAGCGTGATGCTTTGTTCCTGGGTCCCTGTGGATACACTGTTGTAGGCTTCACAACTGAGCCTTGCTCCATGGTCTTCTGGCCGCACGGTCATCACCAACACACTGCGGGCCACCGCCTGGATGTGCTCTGTGCCCCACGCTGTGGACACAGGCTGGCCATTCTGCAGACAGGGTCAGGCCTAGACCAGCTCAGAGCTGGTTCCTGGCTCCAGGCCTCCCCGAACCGTCCCATGCTGGCCTTTGCCCTCACCTTCAGCCACTGTAGTGTGGCTGGCGGATTTCCCCCTCGTGCCATGCAGGGCAGCTCCAGGCTCTGCCCTGCCCTCACATGCCCTTCTTCCAGACCTGGCCATTGGATGACAGGGGGACCTGGGGGGACTGGGAAGCAGTAGTCACTCAGTAGACCTGGGGAGCCCATTCATTCTTTCTAGTTCCCATAGCCAGTCTCTGCATTCCCATGTTTCTCTTTGGCATTACTGAATTTTCCATAATTCCTGCAATCCCCCAGGACCCCCAATCCTGCTTCCCATCCTCAGTGCCCACAACTGGTTCAGTTCTCTACTTACACAGAACATTCATGGTGATTGAAGCCTTGATGGGAGTGTCCAAAGCTGGGTTGGACCCTTCACAGACTAGTAACTGCCCATTATCCGAGCTCTGGGGTGTCACCCTGGGATGGGAAGTTGGGATTTGAGAGTCAGAATCATCTTCTGAAATTTAGGGAGTCAGGGTGAAAAGGTGGAAATCCCAGGCCTCCATATCTAGTCTAAGACTCCATACTGATTTCCTCCAAGATTTGGAGTCCCATGGGAAATATTCTGGGATTCAGCAATAAGAATTAGGGCTTCAGGGGGCCATATCTGGTCCCAAGCTTCGTGCTTAATACCCTGGAATTGGGGTTCCCTTGAAGAAGTTTTGGGTATTGGGTAAATAATTGGGTTCCAGATGTTCATATTCAACCTGAATTTCCAGCTTGAAACCCTGGGCTATGGGGATCCCAAGGGGAAATAGGAGGACAGGATACCCCCAACTTGCATACCTTGCTGTGGCTTCTGTGATGAAGAGTTTCTCCTGGGACCCCTCATTCACATTAGCAGAAACATCAGATATTGCTTGTCCACCTTGGGGCAACAAGAGGGCTGAGGGTGTGCTGGGCATTCCCCATAGTAGATTCTGGGGTGGACATGATTCCCCCTTCCTCCTTGTTCTGGAGGAAAAGAACCTGAGGTGCCAGCTCCATCCCCTGGAAATTCCTGTTGTCCTGTAAGACTTAGGACTCCCTCACTTCTGTTCTCTGGAATGCTATTTCCAAATGACTGGAGTTCTCAGATCCTGGGCCTCTACATTCTGGCATTCTTATTGGGCTGTATCCCATGCTCCCATTACCTCAGCTTTTCCTTTCTGTGTTGTCATCACTGACCACATCTTGCCTGAACCTCAACTTCTTCCAGGTCCCAGACCAGCATTTCTGTGGTCTCTTGGATATCTTCCCCTGGGTGTCCCCTCCCATCCAGCATGTTCCGCACTGGCCTCAGCATCTCCTCTGGCCTACTCCTGAGCCCTATCTCAGTGATGATATATTTTCTGGCCCCCTAGGAAGGCACTAGGCAGGAACACACCTCCTCCCCACTCCAGGGGCATCACACTGTCCCCACCAATTACCCACACTCACTTTGGAGAAAGGTGATGTCAGGTGCTGGCTTTGCATCCCCAGACGCACAGCTGACCACATATTCCTGTCCAGCTACCCAGGTGACTGTGCTCCCTGCCTCAGGGGTCAGTTGAAGCACCTTGGGAGGAACTGGTAAGAACAGATGTGGGATCATCCTCCACCACTTAGGACAGGAGGCTGTGGGCAAAGTCTCCTTGCTCCAGAAATGAGTCCTGTACCCAAGGTTTGGGGGAGAAGGTCTGGGACCATCAGTTCCCAGGTCCTGGGGGAGAAAAGGACTAGAAGCCCAGACTCGAGGGTCCTGGGGGTCTCTCACCCATACCCAGGATGGAGAGGATCACTCTGGGAGACACAAGCTCTGGGCCCATCTCTGAGCGGCTGACCTGGCACTCATACTCGGCATCATCGCTGAGGTCACATGCTTCAATGTGCAGGTGGAATTCACCTGCAGATGAGGCCCACAGGGTCAGAGCCACAGCCTCTGCTGGTGGTTCAGAGTCTTGGGCTCTGATCTCTCACCTCTAGCAGGATCTCCTTTGAGGTGGTACCTCGAGAAACCTGGGATCCCAGGGTCAGGGCCTAGGAGAAGCCCATCCTTAGCCCATTGTACCACACTGCCAGGGGCATTGACCCCGCACTGCAGCTCAACTGTGGCCCCCTCCACAGCCGTCAGGTTTTCAGACAGGGTCCAGAAGCCACGAGGGGCTGAGACAGGGATTGGCAATTGAGCCAGGCCTGGAGACACAAAGGGGTCAGCAAGAAAGGGCAGAGGGTTTGTCTAGGGGAAAAGGTGGTAAACGAAGACCACTTGGCACAGGGTACAGAGACAGGATCCCACTCACCTGTGGTCAGCAGCCCCATGAGCAGCAGGGGAGCCCTGATGGGGGTCCTCAGGGCCATTCTAGGTCCTCTGACCTTAGCTTCCACAGTACTCGTTGCCTGCCACTTATGTCTGCCACTATCTTTCCCTGGGTCTTTCATTCTGCATCTTTGTCTCTTGCTCTCTTTTTGTCTCTTCTTCTAACTCTCTCTGTTTTCCTCTCTCCAGGAGTGTCTCTTTATCTCCATCTCATTCTCCCTCTGTCCCTCCCTTTCCCAGTCTCTCTGAGTCTCCTCCTCTGACTCCTTCTCTTCCTGTCTTAGGCTCTTTTTGTCTGAGCAGATCTCTGAATCCCCCACACCACCCTTGGCTGTCTCCCCACCTCTATCTCTCTATCTACTATCTATCTATCTATCTATCTATCTATCTATCTATCTATCTATCATCTATCTATCTATCATCTATCATCTATCTATCTATCATCTATCTATCTACCTACCTATGTATCTATCTATCTGCCCATCTCCTTGACAGTCTCTGTTTCTTTTCTCTCCTGCTACCCCCTCCCCCTCCCCCCTCTTGCACCACTCACAGTCCCCCAAGGAAGACTTGCTGCTCAGAGTCCAGTGGGTCCTATGAGCCCAGGAGAGCAGAAGCCTATGCACTCAGTGGTAGAGTGAAGTCACTCCTAAGTCTCCAATTCCAGCCTCTACCCATCAGGCTCTTCCTGGCCCAGCTGGAGCATGAAATCCCCTGTCAGCACATGCCAGGCACATTCCTCGGTGCCTCCCCAGCTCCCATGACCCCAAGGGCCTGGGAGAGCAGATCAGACATGGGCCATCTCCCAGCTCAGCTCGGGGAGTAGAGAGCTGGGTCTGTGTGGGCGGAAAGAACTCTCCATCTCTTCACTGTCCAGAGCACAACCTTAGCAATTCTTTTCCTTCCTCAGTGACATAGGGGATCTCTGCTGGGGAGTGTACAAGAGTGTGTGTGAAACGGGGAAAGTGTGGGAGAGAGTGAAGTTGTTTGTGTGTGCATGTGGGTGGGAGAATGCCTGTGTGTGAGCTTGCATGTGAGAGGAAGACAAGAGTGAATTGTGACTTGTGAAGGTGTGTGCAAAGTATGTGACTGGGTATTACCGAGTGTCTTTGGTGTGAGTGTGCAGGGCTCAGGGCAGTCAGAATAGTTCAAGTGAAAGATGAGTCCAAATCTGCCAGCCCTCAGTGTGGATGACCTTTGGCAAAGACACTGTGAGTTTCCTTCTGTCTCTGTTCCTACCATCCCCCCATCTCTTCCTCCCTTCCCTGTGTGTTTCAGTCCCTCTCTTTATCCATCTTGATTTATCTTTTTCCATCTCTTTGAAATTGTCTCTCTTCCTCTCTCTCTCAAATAGTTAAATCTCAGTCAACCTTTAATTAACTATTCCACTGTCTTTCTAAGACTTTTTTTTTCTGTCTCTGTTCTCATCTCTCACTGCTTCTACCCCAAACTCTGTTTCTCATATCTCAGGAACTCAATAAATATTTGTTCTCAGTGAATCTCCCTGCCTGTGCCTCTTTCTCTTATTAGTTTCTCTAGCTCTGGGTCCCAATTCTCACATCCCTGAATTTTATAACCATATGCTAACTGGCTGCCCTCCCCACCCCAGTGTGTACATACACACTCACATGGGATAAGCTCCTTCTGTCTGCTTATCTCTTACAGGAATTACAACGGTTCATGTTTCTTCCCCCTCCCTGTGACCCCCTATCTGATCTCCTCCAGGAACAGACAAGGCATCTGGCCTGAGCTGGGGCAGCTCCACCCTTGATGCACCCTGTGTTTTCTCTCCCCTGCCCTCCATTATTGACTCCTTGCCCCCCTCAAATTCCCTTTCCCAACTGCCTCCCACACCTCCTGGGAAATGGGCTGGATACAGACCTGGGAGGGTCTGTCATGGGGCCCTCACCAGATGGTGTCCCCAGAGGCCAGGGTGTAGAGCTGTCAGTTGCTGGGACCTTTAATTAGCACAAACCTTCTATCCTCCACCTTGGCTGTTTTCCTTCTCTGCATACTCCGGGGAACTTGGGCTCTCCATTTTTCCATGTCTGTGGCCCCAGAGAGCCAGGAAGGGGAAGCGATGTCAGGTGCCTGGAAAAACAGCCTCATCACCTGTCTTCCTCCCCAAGACTCAGGAGTCCTAGATCTGAGCCCATCCTATTTCAACATCCATGCCCTGGATCCACAACACAGAAACCAGGAATTCATGGCCCCAGAATTAGGAGTCTGGGCCCCCAGGACCCTCCTCTCTTGGACTCAGCAGTTCAGACTCTCGGCCCCTCTCTCCAAGGACCCAGGTCTCCAATCCTCCAGGCTCCCTCCCCCCACAGGACTTCAGACAGATGTTACTGTCTGTAGCTTTTCAAATCCTCCTGGGTCTGTATGGGGATGGGAGAGAGATTGTGGTTAAATCCACTGATTCTAAGACTTAAGACCAGATATTCTGGTCATCACCCAACCGCACCATGCTGCTTGCACGGTGCTTTGAGTTCAGGCCATCAGCTCAGAGACAGCCCCCTGCCATTTAAGGAGGCAGGGGTCCAAGCCCAGGAACAATTGAGAATATGAATGTGGACCCTCAATCCCTACAGGTCCACAGATGTCAGACACGGGGTCCCATCCCTCCAGCCCCCAGCCCCAGCAATAAGCCCAGCGTTCCTCCCACCTGCTCCGCCAGCTGCGTAGCGTGGGAACGCCCCAGCTGGGCTGCTTGGAGCCGTCAGTACAAGCTGCGCAGTTCCCAGCCTCCCTGCCTGTCCCAACCCGGGCACCGCCGCCTCCCAGCCGTCGCCCGGCAACCACGGCCCAGGGGCCCGACCGACAGAATGGGGAGAGGGGCTGGGCCGGGACTGCGGGGTCCTGGGAAAGGAGGGACTGGAGGCTGAATTCCTGGGTCTTAGGACTTGCTACGGTTTGCAGCAATAACGAGGCAGCGGAGGAATATTTTGAGGAGTTTTGTGATGTGGAGGGCTGAGCCCCGTGTTTTCAGGGGTCCCAGCTGGCCCTCCTGCACCGATGCCCTCTCCCCGACCCGAAGACCCACGGGAGTCCTGAGCTCCGCCTCCCCAGGGCGCGGAAACTGGCGAGGCCCCAGAGGTTCCCATTTATAGCTCGGTTTCCACTCATCACAGTCCCTCCAGGACCCAGGCTGAGCAAGTTTCTTCCACTCTTTCCCTTTTTTCCTCCTGCTCCTCCTCCTCACCGCCCGCTCCCAGGACTCTCCACCAAAGCCGGGCAGGACGCAGGTGTCCACTCCAGGCGGGACCCCTTCCTTGTACCCAGGTGTTCCTGCTCCCAGACCACAATTGGGCTGCCCCCGCGACCCCGCGCCCGGGTCCTGTTTCATCCGCGTCCAGACAGCGGGAGTTTCTCAATGGGAAGAGGGCGGGTCTCCCAGGGGGCGGGCGGGGGCGGAGCGAGTGGGATCAGGCCCTCTGGGGTCTCTCAGAGACCCAGCGCTCTGTACCCGCAGGCGTTCAGAGCGTCAGAGGCGGCGGATGAGCAAACTTGGAGGATTCAGGCCAGAGACGGGGGACCTCCAGCCTGGGGCTAAAAATAGGGTGCGAGGGGGGCTCCCATCCAAGCTGGTGAGAGATCTGCTGCTAAGGAAATTGGAGCAAAGCCAGTGCAATAGCAAGTCTTGCGGACCTTGGGAGACACACTCAGGATGCTGGTGCTCGCCCTCCTCGTCCTCCTCTTCTGCTTTAGAGGGCGTGCAGGTACTCAAGTGAGGAGCAGACAGACATGGGGAGGATTGTTTGCCTGGCTACGGCTTTGGGGTTGGGACTCCTGGGTCTGAGGGAGAAGAATTCTGGAATCCTGGATTTCGGAATCTGAAGGAAGAGTGGGCTGGGTACTGGACTCCTCCTGAGTCCTGAGTGAGGGAGTTCTTTCATGTGCTAAGCTCAGATCTGCCATTCCCCATTCTCCTAGGCTGGTCGCCCCATTTCCTGCAACAGCCTGAAGACTTGGTGGTGCTGCTCGGGGAGGAAGCCCGGTTACCCTGTGTTCTGGGCGCATATAGGGGTCTCGTTCAGTGGACTAAGGATGGCTTGGCTCTAGGAGGAGAAAGGGACCTGCCAGGTGAGGTTGTCCTCTACTCAAGGGGGACTGGCACTAGAGTGGGACCGCTGGGCTTGGACTGTATCTGAAGTTTCTTTTATGAGGTTTTCAATTTTGGGAAATTGATGGGATCAGGTAAATATTTGAGAGTTCTGGTTATTGAGCTGCTTCTTTTGGGGGTGATTCATAGAGTTTGGGATTATCATTTTTACTGTAAAATATTACATGAATGCGGTAAAGTGCAGTAAACATAAATGAACAAGTTGTCAAATAATTATAGACAGTCACAGTAACCAATAACTTGGTTAGTTGCCAGCTTCTCCCAAATGCCCCTTATACCTTTCCACTCTCATAGCCCAGAAGTAGGCTATAACCTTATGTTTATATCAATCATTTCTTGTTTTCCTTTCTGACTTTAACACCCCCACATTTTCAGTGACTCTACATTGGGAAGGGGTTCATTTCTCTGGGTCTAGTGCACACTTTTTTTTAAAGTCTCTAACCATGGAATGTGTGGGGTCAGTTTTTTGGTGTGTTATGTTTGGGGATGAAGACCTGAGGTCAAGAACTCAGAACCACGGTGTGATTGCTTTTTCCTGACTTCAGGGTGGTCTCGGTATTGGATATCAGGGAATGCAGCCAATGGCCACCATGACCTCCACATTAGGCCTGTGGAGTTAGAGGATGAAGCATCGTATGAATGTCAGGCTACACAAGCAGGTCTCCGATCACGACCAGCCCAATTGCACATACTGGGTGAGGATCCAGCCCACTTGTCCTTGAGAGCCCAGGGGGCAGTCAGTACTAGCTAGAAGTATCAGAGTCCAGAAAGACCAGGAAAGTGGTTGGTTGGAGCTATGATGAGGGTTTCTGAACCCAGGATCCAGTTCTGATCCAAGATCTATTACACAGTGCCCCCTGAAGCCCCCCAGGTGCTGGGTGGCCCCTCTGTGTCTCTGGTTGTTGGAGTTCCTGCAAATCTGACCTGTCAGAGCCAAGGAGATGCCCGCCCCATCCCTGAGCTGCTGTGGTTCCGGGATGGTGTCCGGCTGGATGGGAGCACCTTCCACCAGGTCAGGTCCTAATCCCTTTGCTACTCCTTGCCCATTCCATGAAAATTAGAGCCCATTCCAATCACAGGCTCATCCTGAGTACAGGGCAGGGGAGGGCAAGGGTTCAAAGGTTAGGACTCTTGGAATGTGATTCAGAATAAGAACTCTAAGGTCAGACTACCTGGATTCTGACTACCTGGATTCTGACTCAGTCACTTGCTAATTGATTAATGTCGAGTATGTTATTTAACATCTCTGTCCCTCAGTTTCCTTATCTGTACGATGGGGTTAATAGTATGTGCCTTATAGGATAATTACGAGGATTGAATAAAAGAATACCTGTAAATGCCTAGAATGTGCCTGACACACTGTAAACACTACCATGTATAAAGGGTAGATGAAATCATTACTATTATCCATAACCTCCAGAACCTGCTAAAGGAAGGAACCACTGGGTCAGTGGAGAGCACCTTATTCTTCACCCCTTCCAGCCATGATGATGGAGCCACCTTGGTCTGCCGAGCCCGGAGTCAGGCCTTGCCCACAGGGAGGGACACAGCTATCACACTGAGCCTGCAGTGTGAGTTCAGTTGGCCCTGGGAAGGAGTGGGTGGGATCTGGATTTCTGGGTCTGATAGAGCAGGAAAGGACAGAAAGATGCACATTGAGGAATTGGGAACTGGAAGCCCAGACTCCTGGCTCAAAGGGAGGAGGGAAGTACATATCCAACTTAATGGGTTGGAGGGTCTGGGGACTGGACTCCTAGTCAGCAATAAAGGTGTTCCAGGCCCTCACCCACACTGACCATTGTCCCATCCTCGTAGACCCCCCAGTGGTGACTCTGTCTGCTGAGCCACAGACTGTGCCGGAGGGAGAGAAGGTCACTTTCCTGTGTCAGGCCACAGCCCAACCTCCTGTCACCGGCTACAGGTGAGGAGGAAGACTACCTCTCTCCAGCCAGAGCACCGTTGTGGGAGGGCTGAGACATTAACAGTTCCATCATCTCTGTAGGTGGGCAAAGGGAGGCTCTCCAGTGCTTGGGGCCCGTGGACCAAGGTTGGAGGTCGTGGCAGACGCCTCGTTCCTGACTGAGCCAGTGTCCTGCGAGGTCAGCAACGCCGTGGGTAGCGCCAACCGCAGCACCGCGCTGGACGTGCTGTGTGAGCAGGGGCGGGGCCGTGGGTGTGGCCAAAGCAGGGAGAGGCTATCGCGGGCGGTGGGAGGACTTGGGGCCACGAACAGGATATAGGCATGATTTGGCTGTGCCGGGTCTGTGCCAAAATGGGGCAGGGGCAGGTCCGGGGCGTGAAAGCGTGGACAATTAGTGGGTGGGGTGCGGTGGACTGGGAGTCTATGCTTAGGTTCTTGAATATGTGTTTCCAAGAGGCTGATCCCAAACCAGGGGCTTGTCCCGCCCCAGCCATGTGACCCCCTGCTCTTCCTCTTCCAGTTGGGCCTATTCTGCTGGCAAAGCCAGAGCCCAAGTCCGTGGACGTTGGGGAAGACTCCTCCTTCAGCTGTGCCTGGCGCGGGAACCCCCTCCCACGGGTAACCTGGACCCGCCGCGGTGGCACTCAGGTGAAACTCCGTCTCGGGCCTGTGGCAGTAGTTGGGGTGAACCAGGCTTCCTCGCAAAGTCCCGCCCCAAATGCCCTTTCACTGTCCCAGGTGCTGAGCTCAGGGCCCACGTTGCGTCTTCAGTCGGTGGGACCGGAGGATGCAGGCGACTATGTGTGCCGGGCTGAGCCAGGGCTTTTGGGTCTTGGGGGCGGCACGGCGGAGGCGAGGTTGACGGTGAACGGTGAGAAAGAGGGACTTTCTAGAGGATGGGAGGGTCATGGGATAGGGAATGGGGAAAGGGGGTGTGGTCTAAAGGGAGTGGGCATGACCTTGAAAGGAGCTTTGTAGATGCGGGCCTGGTGATTGCCGGCCAACCTGTTAAAAGCAAGACTTCGGTTGAGGGGCATGGCCTGCTTGGTTGGGGTTAGCCGGGAGTGCCTAGGCCTGGTCTCCCTTGATTCAGAATTGGCTTTGTGCGGAGACCTCTCCTGAGTGGTCCACAATCTGCATTCCAGCTCCCCCGGTAGTGACCGCCCTGCACTCTGCGCCCGCCTTCCTGAGGGGCCCCGCTCGCCTCCAGTGTCTAGTGTTTTCCTCCCCAGCCCCAGAAGCTGTGGTAAGGAAGAATTTCCCCTGCGGTGACCTGCCTAGCAAGACCCCAAAGCAGCTATGACTTTCTCAGACTTTCCCAGCATCCCACCCACCTTTTCCCTTCCTCCCTAGTCTCCTCAGTAATCTCCCTCATTTCTTCGTGTCCCCAGGTCTGGTCTTGGGATGAAGGCTTCCTGGAAGCAGGGTCAAGAGGCAGATTCCTGGTGGAGACGTTCCCAGCACCAGAGGGCCATGGGGGACAGGGTCCAGGCTTGATCTCTGTGCTGCACATTTCCGGGACCCAGGAGTCCGACTTTAGCAGTGGCTTCAACTGCAGTGCCCGAAACCGGCTGGGTGAGGGAGGCACCCAGATCCGCCTGGGTCGTAGAGGTGAGACATTGGCCCAAAGACCCCACATCTGGGAATTCCAAACCCCAGGAATGCAAGGATTCCCAGAGTAAAGCCACCGAAGGATAAGATTCCCAAATGTATACATTGTGAAACATTGGGAACCTCAAAACTATGGGTCTCTTGAATCCTAAGGACCCCAAAACAATAAATTCCCTCAAGTACAGAATCCTAAAACAAAAGACCCCTTGTACTTAAGAACCCCAAAGAAAGGAGCCTACACATGGGAAATTGCAAAGTAAAATATCCCTCAAACACTAAGATTCTCTAAAGCCCAGGAGTTTAAACTCACACATTCTCAGACCAGTGGAACCCCAGATTCATGGGTCCTTAAGTCCCAAACTAGGAACACACCTAATTCTGAAGTTCAGGAGGTTGAGGCAGGATGATCTCAAGTTCAAAGCCAGCCTCAGCAACTTAGCGAGGCCCTGAGCAATTCAGTAAGATCCTGTCTCTAAATAAAATACAAAAAAGGGCTGGGGATGTGGCTCAGTGATTAAGTGCCCCTGAGTTCAATCCCCAGTACAAAAACCATCCAAACCAACAAACAAACCTTGGATATTCCTACACTTGGTGGCCTTTTGAACCTGAAGATCTGGAGCCTGAGCCTTAAGCTCCAGTTTCCCTGCTGTTCTTTGGTCTTCTGCTCAGCCTTCTCAGGATGCCACTTCTCCCTGCAGACTCTCTACCCACTGTGCAGATGGTGGCTGGGATAGCTGCTGCGGCCACAACTATCCTTATGGCCATTACTGTGGTGGCCCTCTGCTGCTGGTGCCACAGCAAGGGTGAGTGCCTGAGCCAGTCTCCAATCCCCAATCCCCAAGCCTCCAACCCCCAGCCCCACCCATGCCTTGCCCACTGACTGCTGGCCTTGGGACCTAGCCCTGCACAGTCTGGTTCTCCTTCAGGCTGTTTCCCTCCTCAGCCCCTGCTCAGTCTCCTCAGTGTCTCCACCACTTCTCAGACCAAGGTTCTTATGGGCTCCCAGACTCCCCACCTGATCTTCCCAAGTCCTCTTTGTTATGGCTTATTGAGCTCCACAAACTGTGATTCTGCCCATCACTTACCTCAGTCTCTCACTGTTGGGGTTGCAGCCTCTTTCTCCAAGCAAAAGAACTTGGTGCGACTCCCAGGAAGCAGCGATGGCTCCAGTTCAAGGGGCCCTGAGGAGGAAGAGACAGGCAGTGGCGAGGAACGGGTAAGATGAAAGGATCCCCAGATCCAACTGTGCTTCCACATCCAAATAATAACCTAGTCAAACTGAGCCCACAAACTCAAATATTACCCCAGTCCTAATAATGATCCCAGACCCAAATATACCCCAAGTCCACATGTGCCCCTGACCATATCATTCCTTAGGCCCAATATATCCCCCTGGGCCTCTTGTCCTGAGTCCAGATCCCTGCTCCCAGGTGATCACTGTTGCCTGGCCTCCACTGGCTGACTGAAGGTCTTTGGCTCTGGCACAGGGGCAGGACGCTCCTTTAACTACTCCTCTCACTATCTTCCCTACCCCAGGGCCCCATTGTGCATACAGACCATAGTGACCTGGTTCTGGAAGAGGAAGGGGTTCTGGAGACCAAGGTGAGTGTTGGGAAGGGGAGGGGCTTCTTCACTGAGTCTATAACTCTCTCTGCTTCTGTCTCCTCCTTTTTCATTCTGTCTCCTCCAGAGCTGCGATCTATCAGGGACACACATGCATGCACGCACACATACATGCTTCCTGGGCCATCTCATCCAGCTCCGCAGCCCCAATTTGCATTATTTGTTGATTCCACTTATCTGCCCCAGCCTTAGTCTCCAGAGGGAGTCTGACCAAGCATTCTTTCCCTCATCACAGTCCTGTTTCAGGCCTTCTGGATGTCTCTCCTCGGTTATTCATTCTTCCCAGGTCCTTTCCCCGCCCTAGGTCCCATACTAGCTTCGAATCTCCCCAATCCTGTTCCACCTTTGAGTCCCACCTCAGGACAGGCCTGTTGGTTCCAGCCCCAGGCCCACTCTCCCCACTGAGAGCCCTTCTTTTTCCTCTGCACTTAGCAGAGGCCTGAAGCCCTTCACCTTCCTCCATCTATCCAATTCCCTCCTTCATTCCTCCAGTCTCAGACATTGCCTATTCTAGGAAGCACATGCTTTTGTCATCAAAGCCTGGTTATTCTGTCTGCATTTTTCCCATCACAGTCACAACCTCTCTGTCCTAGGCTTCCCTGTCACAGCATGGTCACTTCGATGAAAGGTCCCCTGTCAGCCCCATCACTGCCTGTTCTTTCCCCAGTCACATCTCTGACCTCTCTGGGTTCTGCTCTATCTGGGGGTCTGTGGTTTCCCTCTTGGCCTGGGAGCTCCATGAAGACAGGGGCCAAGTCTGTCCTAGTGACATGCCTCCAGTAGTGACACAGGGCATGACATAAAATCAGAGTGTAGGGGCTGTTAGGCAGATGAGTGAACGGCTCTCCTTCCCTCTGCTTCTTCCTCCACACTGCCACCCCTCCCTCGCTAGGGCTATTCCTCTGTCTCTGTCTCACTTTTTTTTGTCCCTGTATCTGTTTCTCTGCCAATCTCCTGTCCCTTTGTCTTTTGTGGCTGTTTTTCTGTCTCACTTTGTCTCTTTGCCTGTTTTAGTGTCTGTCTCTCTGCCTCTGGGTCTTTTCCTGCTCATGTTTCTCTTTTTGTCTCTCTCTAGGTTTGGTATCTATCTCAGTATGTCTTTCCATCCATGATCCTCACTTTCCTGTACCTTTACATGTGTTACCAAACCAAGTCCCATTTGTCCCCTCAGGACCCAACCAACGGTTACTACAAAGTGCGAGGGGTCAGTGTGAGCCTGAGCCTTGGTGAAGCTCCAGGAGGAGGCCTCTTCCTACCACCCTCCTCCCCACTTGGACTTCCAGGGACCCCTACCTTCTATGACTTCAACCCACACCTGGACATGGTCCCCCCCTGCAGACTGTATAGAGCCCGGGCAGGTTATCTCACCACACCTCATCCTCGAGCTTTTACCAACTACATCAAACCCACATCCTTTGGACCCCCAGATCTGGCCTCTGGGACTCCCCCATTCCCATATGCTGCATTCCCCATGCCAAGCCACCCACGTCTCCAGACTCATGTGTGACATCTCCAACTGAAGAGTCCTGGGATTTTCAACTTGCCATAATGGGTTGTCCTGATTTCTGAGGGGCTGGAACAAGATGATAACCTTATTCCTCCAAAATTGAACACTGAGGGAGGGAAGGATCATTACAATTATCAGGATCATTGATACATAGTCAACTCAGCCAAACAAATGCCCCAAGTGGAAGCAACATGGCCACTGCACCCACCTATTCTTCTGTGTAAAAGATATTCAAGGGTTTAGGGATGGAACTCAGTGGTAGAAAAATTGCCTAGCCTGAAAGAGGCCCTTGGGTTCAATTCCCAGTACCACACACACACACAAAAGATATTCAAGGTGCAAGGCCCTTTGCAGAGGTTGAGGACAGGGGGTGATGGAAGTTAGGGGCAGGAGTGGAAGTCATTTCTGGCTACTGAGTAAAGATATTTCAAAATGACCCCTTTCATTGAGAAGAAAGATAGTACAGGGCAGATCAAGATGGAAGGCATAAGCCAGGCATGATGGCACATGCTTGAAACTTAGTGAGACCTGTCTCAAAATAAAAAATAAAAAAGGCTGCTAAGGTAACTCAGTGGTAAAGTGCCCCTGGGTTCAATCCCCAGTACCACCACCAAGAAAAAAAAAAGACCCCCTCACTGTGTCCTGGCTTTCCCTGACAATGCTTTACTTGGCCAATCAAGATGGTGCAACCATCTTGATTTCTTTCACCTTCCTCAAAGACTCAGAAAGAACTGAACTCAGGGAGTGGGGATAGAGAGAACTATCATTGTGGGAATGAAGAAGACTCTAGGGATAAGAATATTTATGTTTATTAAAAAAAAAAAAGAAAGAACGCCAAAGAGGCAAACATGTCTTGAGCATTCTCCTGGTATTATTTTTCATCAAGGAAGAGGGCCATCAAACCTGTTCCAAGGGTCTCCCTCTACCCTAACCTGTGAGGTGACTGTAGGAGCAAGGACTCTGAGCCACCTCTCAGTCCCTTGCTACCTGTTTAACACTCTAGATGTTTTAAATATACAACTACACAAATATATACACATACATGCACACTCAGAGTTGCAAACAGAAACATGGATGTGCATGCACCTACAAGACACATGTGGAAGTCCATATAGATGCACACATATGACAAGGCTGCCCCAGTTAGCCAGGGAAAATAGAATTCTCAGCTCTCATTGGAGGAGACAAAGCAGTGGGCACTGAAGGGGAGAAGACTAGGGATAAGAAAATGGAAATCCCTTGGTCCTTAGAGTAAGGATAGGGGTCCAGACCTTTGTTTTGAGCGGCTAGGTCCTTAATGGGTGCTTGAGTCAAGTCATCCTTAAAGAAAGGGCCTGGGAGCTTTGGGTTCATGGATTCTTGAGCTAGGAGTTAAAGGTCCTGACACCAGGGACTTGAGAAGCGGGGCAGGAAGAAAGGGTGGGGGTTTGGGTCTTTAGTTTTTGAGGGGAAAAGGGGCCTGCGGCTCCTCTAATAGAGGACGGGAATGGGTCTCAACTGCTGTGTTCTTGATTGAGGAAATCTGGGAGGCTGGACTCCTGTGACCACAAGAGAGGAATTTATTAGTGTGTATGTAGAGGGGGCGGGTCCCCATGCAAGCATCCCTGGCGGAGGACAAAGCCGATTATGGGTGTCTGGATCTGATGAAGCTGAGAGGGCTGTGGGTGAAAGCCCTGAAGGAGGACTCAAAATCCCAAATCGCACAACCCACGAACCGGACTACTGGCTGCGTTTTTGCCGGGGTGGGTGGCCTGGAATCTCAAGGGGCGGGGGCTCCCACTCGGGGTTCCCGAGCTGCTCCACTCTGCGCAGAGCGGCCACGCTATTGTCCTGGCCGGGAAGGCGGGGCCGGCGCGGGGCGGGGCTGGCGGCGCCGGCGCAGCCCGGGGGCGGCGGGAGGAGGAGGCGGCGGCGGTGGAGCTGGGAGCTCCTGTCACCGCTGGGGCCGGGCCGGGCCGGGCGGTGTGCAGGGGACGTGAGGGCGCGAGGGCCGGGACATGGGGCCGGCCAGCCCCGCCGCTTGCGGTCTGGGCCGCCGCCGGAGTCCGCCGCCGCTGCCGCTGTTGCTGCCACTATTGCTGCTGCTTCTGCGCGCGCAGCTCGCCGTCGGGAACCTAGCCGGTGGGAGCCCCGGCGCGGCCGAGGTGAGGCCGGGCCGGGTCCTGGGGGATGGGGGAAGGGGTGGGACCGGGCCTCTGTACTTGGATGCGGACTGTCCAGGGCAGAAAATGCAGTCTTTTCAGCCAGGTGGCCCTCTCCCAGGAGCTCCTAACAGCACTAGGCATTCATGAACCCAGGATTCCAGGCCCCAGTTACCCTATCATCTGACGTCCTAGCCCACTCCCACCCCAGCATAGGAACTGGCTTTTCCAGAGCCCCTGGACCCAGAAGTCCAGTCCAGTCCTCCACACCCTCTCAGCCTGGACGACTCGGCCCCAACCCCTTGCCACCTGAACCTAGGACCTACCAGGCAGCAAGGCACTTGGATCCAAGAATCCAGGCCCCTTGCATCCTCTGGTCCCATGAGGGCGCCCGCAGGCTCCCAGGAGCCAGGAGTCCAGGCCTCCAGTCATTAACCACCAAACAGAATGTAGCTCTCCAATCCTCAAGGACCTGGTGTCCAGGCCTGCTGGGAAGCCAGGCCTGGTACTCTTTGCACCCCCGCAATAGGAGTCTGAACTAGGGATAGAGGGAGGAGGGGCCAGAACGCCTGGGTTCTGTCCTCCTCCCCGAAGATTCAGGTTTAACCCCTTCCGGTTCCATCACTGCTGCGCTGGGGTGGGGGCGGAGCCTGTCTCCGCAGCAACAAGGC
This sequence comes from Glaucomys volans, assembly GCA_020662805.1. Classification (NCBI taxonomy): domain Eukaryota; kingdom Metazoa; phylum Chordata; class Mammalia; order Rodentia; family Sciuridae; genus Glaucomys; species Glaucomys volans. The sequence goes on along the minus strand of JAJEJO010045903.1, from coordinate 29,426 downwards.
CGCGAGAAACCCGGGGGACCTGGGTAGCTATAGCAACGGGAGAGCTGGGGCGCTCCCGCCCTACGGGAGCTGTTTCCCAGGGAACGGTGCCTCCACCGAAGCCGGTGTGCGGTGCTTGGGGGAGGGGGCTAGTGCTGGGGATATGAATATCTGAGTCTTAGGGAGCAAAAGATCCCGTATGTCAGCGCCCCCCCAGACTCTTGTCTCCTCCGACTCTACTCCCAGGCTCCGGGGTCAGCCCAAGTGGCCGGACTATGCGGGCGCCTAACCCTTCACCGGGACCTGCACACCGGCCGCTGGGAGCCAGACCCACAGCGCTCACGGCGCTGTCTCCGGGACCCGCAGCGCGTGCTGGAGTACTGCAGACAGGTGGGCGGGACCAATGAGAGAGGCGTGGTCAACGGGAAAGCGGGTTCGAGATGGGGCGAGGTCTCCGCCAAGAAGCTAGACTTGCAAAAAAGGCCGGGGTCCAAGGAGATGTGGGATTTAAGTAGACAGGGAAGCTAGGGGGCGTGCTCAACTAAGAAGTGAGGCTAGGTTAGGGCAGGACCTGTTTTGCGAAACTAAGACAGGAGAGTGGAGAACCATGCAAAAACACCAGTGAAGACAACCAGTGAAGAGGCAACCTGGTTTAGAAATATGCGATGGACTTTGTCAAGAGTATGGGTGTAGGTGGGAGAGGCTGAGAAAGGGGCGTGGCCAAGACGAAAAAGAGACCTAGGAATCAGTAAGATAGGGATGAAGGATGGAACCCAGTGGGAGAGCAGATAACTAGGAGGTGAGGTTATAAAAAGGAGGCCTTAATATAAAGAGAACCAGTAAGATCTACCAAGAGAGGGACCTGATGGGAGGGGAGGAGTAACCAGAGTAAGGGACTATGAGAGGTTAAGCTGATGGGTCAGGTGGAGGGAACTTCATAAAGAAACTGGACAGAAAAGGAGATAGCACCTAAAGATGGCCAGACTTTAAAGGGAGAGCACTAGGGGATTTGACCAATGGCCAGGAGGGACTTGGCATCTAAGGCTGTTTCTATGGAGAAGAGCAGGGACTTGGGAGGAGATGTCTTTATGAATACTAAATCCTTGAAAAGGAGAGGGGTGGCTGGCAAGGGTGGGGCAGTGGGTTGATCGTCCTTTCTTGGTACCCTCAGATGTATCCGGAGCTGCACATCGCACGTGTGGAGCAGGCTGCACAGGCCATCCCCATGGAGCGCTGGTGCGAGGGTGCCCGGGGTGGCCATTGTGCCCACCCTCACCACCAGGTTGTGCCCTTCCGCTGCCTGCGTGAGTCACAGGCTGGGAGAAGGGAAATGAGGTGGGAGTCTTCCAGAGATGAGGTTCTGAGGCCCTGTCTCAGACCCACATTAGAGAGCTGGGTGCCTGAATCTGGAGTGGGGCAGAGAAGCCTCAGAGGATAAAATATCTGGATTCTGAGGAGTGTGGGGCTGGTGGCAGTAGAAAAGTCTTACTCTGGTGTCCCCTTTTCCTCAGCTGGTGAGTTTGTGAGTGAGGCCCTATTGGTGCCAGAAGGTTGTCGGTTCTTACACCAGGAGCGCATGGACCAGTGTGAGAGTTCAACCCGGAGGCATCAGGAGGCACAAGAGGTCAGGACCCTGGCCCACCCATCCCCATCCCTTAAACCCAGGAGTTCAGGCCTACAGCTCCCTCTTCCCACTGGGATCTAGGAATTCTATCCCCCAATCCCTTCCTTCATAACCAGGAATCCAGGCTTCCAGTCTCATCAGCCCCCAAGACGAGGCCTCAAAGCTCCCCCTCTGCACCCTCCTACTCTACAATCCTGGCATCTGGGTCCACTCTTCTTACAGGCTTGCAGTTCTCAGGGCCTCATCCTTCATGGCTCGGGCATGCTTTTGCCCTGTGGTACAGATCGATTCCGAGGTGTGGAGTATGTGTGCTGCCCTCCTCCAGTGACCCCAGACCCATCTGAGACAGCAGTTGGGTGAGTGGGAGGGAACCCTCCATGCCCATCCCAAGGTTTCTGAGGCAAGGGATGGAAACATGGCAGCCACTCAGAATCTTACTGCCTGAGTCTTCTGTTCCCTCAGAGACCCCTCTACCCGGTCCTGGCCTCTGCGGGGCAGAGCAGATGGGGATGAGGATGAGGAAGAGGAAGAATCCTTCCTACAGCCAGTAGATGATTACTTTGTGGAGCCCCCCCAGGCTGAAGAGGAACAGGAAGAGGAAAGAGTCCTGCTCCCAAGCTCCCGTACCCCTGCAGTGGTCAGCAAAGGTCAGGCAATCTCCCAGTCCTCTCCACCATTGAAGAAAGGATGATCTGGGGAGTCTTGGTGTAGGAGCACCTTTGGGAAGGACCTGTAGGGTAGAGGCCCAATTAGGAAGAATGAAAGAGACAAGTAGCTTTGGATTAAGTAGAGATGGAAGGGTTAGCCTGTGAAGAAGGCAAAGAGCTTGGGAGTACTTGGAAGTGGAGGGGCCATTTGGTAGGTCCTAAGGATCTTTTGAGGGAAAGTTCAGAAATATAAATGGATTCCTGAACTCTGCAAGAATAGGTCCAGACTAGAATTACATCTCCCATGTGATTCCCAGCAGCTCTGACTAAACTGAATACATGATGGTCTCCAGTACATACTAGAAAATGTAGTCCTCCAGTTAGGAAAGGTGACCTGGAGGTGGGCTGCAGACTGACCTCCTGATTCCTGGTCTTACAGTCACTCCCACCCCAAGGCCCACTGATGGTGTGGACGTTTACTTCGGCATGCCTGGAGAAATCAGTGAGCATGAGGGGTTCCTGAGGGCCAAGATGGACCTGGAGGAGCGTAGGATGCGCCAGATTAATGAGGTGATGATACTGGGGACCCTAGGACCATACCACCAGCACAGATTTCCCTAAATATCAGGAAATTCCTTAGAAACAGATTGGTATTGACACTACATCTGATGTTTGCCCAGCTTCCTTCAACTCTGAACCCACAACACCACCATCTAAGATGACCAGGGATCCCTAACCCACCCAGAAACCCACTGAGATGTCACTTAATTCCATATGAACTCTGGTCCATAGTTGTCTTCCACTTTAAACTTCCTCTGGGCCTCTCCTTTGGGGAACCCAAGGGTCAGTGGGACTTAAGGGATCTGAGTTTTCCAAAGTCTTAAAGAGGGATTGGACTAGCCAGGTCAATCAAGGTGGGTTCCAGGATCCTAAAGCACCTCCCCCTCCAGGTGATGCGTGAATGGGCCATGGCAGACAACCAGTCCAAGAACCTGCCTAAAGCTGATAGACAGGCCCTGAATGAGGTAGGACAACCTCCGCTCATGCTTATCCACTATGAGAGGTGCACAGTCTCAGCCTGGCTCTGTCCATATTCTGCTCCATCCATTCAACCCCTTCTTACTCACCTTGGCCTTTTCCTGCCCCACCCCGACATTTGGCCCTGTTCCTTTTAACACCACATTACTCTTCTCAGATTAGTCAGGTTTAGCCCTGTGTTAATTTGACTTTTCTCTGAAGACTGGCTCTGGAGTCCTCTTCCAACCTTAGCCTCCTGTAGTCATAGCTGGGCCCTTCTCTTGGAAGTCTTCATGTCCGTGTTAGACCCCCAGCCCCACCCCACCCCTTAACTTTGGACCTTCCCCTCTGATCTCACTTCTACGCAGTCCCTCTGTGGTAAGCCCAGCCTTTGACCTCTTGGCCCTTCCTCCCTCAACCCCCCTCCAGTTAGCTCCCATTTGAACCCTTGGTCTACTCCTATCAGTCTCATTGGTGCACAGACTCTCTCCAGTTTGACCCTTCCCTCCCTACAAGGTCCCTTGCATCTTAACACTGATTCCCAGATTGTTCCCACCCAATCTACACCCTCAGACTAACTCCCAGTAATCCTACTCTGTCTGGCCCCATAGCCCACTCCTTCCAGTCAGTCTCTTTTGACCTAGTCCTACCCCAGGTTGGCCAAGATGCAATGAACCCCACCCTACTTGCCCCAACATCCCTGCCTTTCACCCTTCTTTATCTCTCCTGACCCCATGCCCACCTCCACCCCTAGCACTTCCAGTCCATTCTGCAGACCCTGGAGGAGCAGGTGTCCAGTGAGCGACAGCGTTTGGTGGAGACTCATGCCTCTCGAGTCATTGCCCTTATCAATGACCAGCGCCGCGCTGCCCTGGAGGGTTTCCTGGCAGCGCTGCAGGGGGATCCTCCTCAGGTATGAGACCATGGGGACAGAGAGCAGGAGGTGAGGAGAACTAGGGCAGGCCTGGGCAGCCTTTGTCCCTTCCACAGGCAGAGCGTGTCTTGCTGGCCCTGCGGCGCTACCTGCGTGCCGAGCAGAAGGAACAGAGGCATACGCTGCGGCACTACCAGCATGTGGCTGCAGTGGATCCTGAGAAGGCCCAGCAGATGCGCTTCCAGGTGCTCATATTCTTCCAGCCCCCAGTGTCTTGCTACCCTAGACCCCAGTTCCTCAGATTCTTCCCTTGTCCCTAAAACCCTCTTTCTGTCCCTTGGATCCCCTTAGTATGCCTTCCTTCTGTGCTCCAGGACCTTTTCCAATCCCTCAATTCCACTTCCTGCCCCTTGGATCCCTACTTCCTGACTCTGGAACACTGCCTTTCACACACACTGTGCCTTCGAACCCTTCTCCCTTGGATTCGTACTTTGTCCCTTGATCCTACTCCTGGCCCTTGAATTTCTACTTCTTTTCCTAGAATCCTCTTCCTGTACCTCGAAACCTATTCCTGTTCCTCAACCTTCCTTCCTCCTGAGCTCCACTTGTGTTCCCTGGAATCTCTGTTCTATGCCCTTGGATTCTAATTCTCACTTTTTTGTTATCTTCCTATCCATGAATACTCTTCTGAGCTCTTGAACTTCAGGTCTTGCTCTTAAAGTGCTGTCATTTCTATATGACCCTCCAATCCCATTTTCTGTATCTAGAATCCCTTCAAACCCCACTTTCTGTTCCTCTGATCTACTTTCTGCCCCTTCCCCACTTACCTCTGCTTCCTGTCTTCTATACCATATTCCTTGTATCCTCGCTTACCTTGTCTCCTGTGCACACCTTACTTCCTTTCCCCAACACCTCACTTCCTGTCTTGTGTACATCTCTTCCTTCCCTTTATATCCTGATTCTCCTTCAGTTTCCCTCCTCCTATGCTCCAGTTCCTGACCCTTACTCCCTACAGGGTAGCTATCTACTGTTATGCGCTACTATTCCTTGGACCCTATTGAATTCCTCCTTTATCCTGCTTCAGTTTCCTCTTTTCCAGGTTGTATTGCCCATTTCATCTTTCCAACACACTCTCTGCAGGTGCAGACTCACCTTCAGGTGATTGAGGAAAGGATGAATCAGAGCCTGGGATTGCTTGATCAGAATCCCCACCTGGCGGAGGAGCTGCGCCCCCAGATCCGTGAGCACCCATTACCCCTGGCTGTCATTCCAGATCTCTCAGGGCAGATTTGACCCTCAACCCTTAGCCTCCCCTGATTTCAGTTATCTGTTCTTATATAACAAATCATCCCAGAACTTAGTTGTTCAAATCAATTACCATTTTTCTTTGCTGATGATCCTGCCTTCTGTTCTGGGTTCACTGGTTGGTTCTTCTGGTAATCTTGCCAGGAGTTAAATGTGTAACTATATTTTGCCAGCAGATTGATTGGGGTCAGGTACTCTGGTAAATGGGACTCTCTTCTTCAAAGTGGTTCAGGGCTTCTCTTCTCCATGGATCCTCTCCATGTGGTCTCTCCATCAGGATAGCTGAATTTCCTACATGGTGCCTTAGGCTACCCAGACCAGAAAAGTAGAAGTTGCCAGATTCTTTTTTTTAGTAATGGGGGAATCAAACCAAGGTCCTTGTGCATGCTAAGCAAGCACTTTACCACTGAGCTACATTCTTTTTAAGATATTTTTTTAGTTGTATATGGATACATGCCATTCCTTTATTTTTATGTGGTACGGAGGATCAAACCCAGGGCCCCACACATGCTAGGCAAGCACTCTCCCACTGAGCCACAGTTCCAGCCCCCTGAGCAACATTCTTAATCCCTCCAGATCTCAAGGCTTGGGAAGACATTCTATTGGTTATAATGAATTACAAACCAAGTTCAGATTCAAAGTGAGGGGCCTAAATAAGATTATAAAAATGTGGTCACTACCAGAAAGTGACAGCCTTCATATCTATTGTGGCTTTATCCTGGATGCTCCATACCTAACCCTAAACCTGATATTTAAGGACATCAGAATGCTGGATACACTTGGTGCTACTCCACACTTGGGGCTGCCTCTGCTTATCGCATGATCTTCCAACAACTCTACTCTTACACACCCAGTTTTCTTTGTGGAGTCCCAGTGCTCACCACCCCATCCACCTTTCTGTGTGTTTTCAGAGGAACTCCTCCATTCAGAACACCTGGGTCCCAATGAATTGGAAGTCCCTGCACCTGGGGGCAGCAGTGAGGACAAGGGTGGGCTGCAACCTCCAGATTCCAAGGATGGTGAGTGAACCTAAATATGGAAAACCCAAGATTTGGGAGGACAAGCTTACAACCTTATTTCTAATTCCTTAAAGTCTGGGGGTGTCTGTGTCACCAGAGTGAGTGGAAGAGGATGGGGAGGAATGTCTAAGGATGTGGAGGCCTCTGCAGGGTCCTCTGTCCTCCTTTTTCTGTCCCTGGGAGGGTGTTTCCCTGCTCTTTCTTTGATGATATCTTCCTTTCTTTACTGTTTCACCTGCCTTTTCCCCCACTGGCTGCCAGCAGACACCCCCATGACCCTTCCAAAAGGTGAGTGTCCAAGTCACTAAATTCCACTGAATCCTAAACCCAGAATGGAAAAGGGTCCATACCTTGGGAACCTCAGACCTCCTGGGGTGGAGTCCGGTGCCCTTTCTGACCCCCTCCTCAGGCAGGGGCAGCACCCCTCTGGACCCTCAAGAATGAGATGGGACTTGGGGGGTAGGGTCCACAGAACAAGATGCTGCATCACCTGGAAAAGAGAAGATGACCCCCTTGGAGCAATATGAGCAAAAGGTAAATTAGACCTATGGGAACCTGAGGGAGGACAAGAGAGGAAGCCTGGACTCTTGGGTGTGAGGGAGGGAGATGCTGAGGGTTTGGATTCCTTGGCCAGAAGGGAAAAGAGGGCTGAAACCATGGACTTTGGGATCTTAGAAGAGAAGGCTGTGGAGGGTGTCCCTGGGGAGGAGGAGGCTGGGCTCCATGATACCTCCTGCTTCCCCAGGTGAATGCATCTGTTCCAAGGGGTTTTCCTTTCCACTCATCGGAGATTCAGAGAGATGAGCTGGTAAGAGGAAGCATATTCTCAGTACCTAAGGGGAAAGGTCAGAGATCACTGTCTAGGCTGTGGCTCCCAAAGCCACACAGGACCCAGATGAGTTTCAAAGATGTTTTTGGCCCCGCCTTTTCTCCCTGCAGGCACCAGCTGGGACAGGAGTGTCTCGTGAGGCTGTGTCGGGTCTGCTGATCATGGGAGCAGGCGGGGGCTCCCTGATCGTCCTCTCCTTGCTGCTCCTGCGCAGGAAGAAGCCCTATGGGGCTATCAGCCACGGAGTGGTGGAGGTGAGAGGCACGAAGGCCTGGTGTGGATGAATGGACCATGAGCTCTGCGTGGGTCTCTGAGTCCCATGAGCCCTCCTCTGCCCCTGTTGCAGGTGGATCCCATGCTGACCCTGGAGGAGCAGCAGCTCCGTGAACTGCAGCGGCATGGTTATGAGAACCCCACCTACCGCTTCTTGGAGGAACGACCCTGAACCCACCCCCTTGATGCCTTCAGCTGAGCCCAGACCTCCCCTCTTCCTGGGTCCTCAGAACCCCAATTCCCAGCCTAGGGTAGGGGAGGGAGGTCTTGACAAGTTCACTCTTATTACCCCTTTCTAATTCCAAATGGCATCCCTAAGAAATTCCCAGATAGTCCCAGCTGCCAACCCACTTTGGACCTCTCACCTTAATTTATTTTGTAAGTTATTGCTCCTTAAGGTCACCACTACTTTAGTTTCAGCGTCTGTGTTCCCTAGAGTTCACCTTCCCCTGTTTTCCCCACTAACATCCCAATAAAGTCCTCTTCCCTACCAGATCCATCCTATGTCTTTATGGAATATTCAGTGTGTAAACACGCGCCCAGGCTTCCTTTGGGTCTTTAAGCTGCACGAGGGAGCTTTAAATCTGGGCGGGGCCGGCGGGAAGGGCGGGCGCGCAGTGGGGCAAGGCCCAGAGAACTTGGTTAGGCTTTCTGCGCCTGCCCAGGAACTTTCCGTGGTGCTGAACTGGCTGCGACTTCCAGGTGTCTATTTGCTGGGTCTATCAGCATGGACCCCTGGGTTCCGGCAAGTTTCTCCACCCTTCTAGTTACCTGCCCATACAATCACACACAGCATCTACCCCGACCTGCGAGCCCTAAGAGGCGCCGGGATTCTCAAATCATTCCCCAGTCCCAGTCTTCATAGTTTCTCAGGGAGTCAAAAGAAAATCCCCTGGGGTGTGGAAATTACAGTTATGTGTCCAGTGGGGGATATTTGATGTCCGCAAGCACCTATTGGAACGTATATACTCAAGGGTCCCATCGCGTGACATATTCCCAAGACAGTCATTATAAGATTAAAAGGGTCGATGTTTGTGGAGCTATTAAAACTGTGCCTGCCACTTAGCAAGTATTTGTTAAATTGTAAAACAAAACATTATGGAGAGGACTCAATGGTAGAGCACTTGCCTAGCACGCATAATGCCCTGGGTTTGATCCTAGTATCAAACACAGTTTACATGCATGGGTGCTCTTCGTCACTACTTTCATTCCATGGAACTGGAACTAATTTATCCCCATTAATAGATTAGGAAAAGTAGGCTGAGAGAAGTGAGATTTTGTGTCCAAGGTCACCATGTAGGAAGGGGTGAGGGCTAGGAATGAATTCAACACAGGTAACCTGTATCCAGTGCATATACTCTGGATCACTTTGATAACATACTATGTAATAATTCAAGTCTGTCATATAGTTGCTCAAATTGTGCACTGCAAAATTCCAAGTGATTCCTTCTATTCATTTACCCTAGACATTATAGATTTGCTCTTTTACCACAATTTCCCAGCAGATGGCGATAATGTGCCATGTTCTACAAGCACGATTTTTTTCTGAAGATGGCTTAGGGTGAAAGCACCTATTTCAGCTCCCAACGGACCTGTAAGCTAGCAGAGTTCTTCATAATATATCCTTGTACATGCAAGTCATGTATATTAAATACACGCCTGGTAGGTGTAAGAAGGAAGATGCCTTTACAATGCAAGTTGAATACAATACCATGGCTTCATTAGAGAATTTGGTATGCTTCATCATTCAGAGAGAGGTTATACCTTCAGTTATAGTCAGATGAGCTTAGCAGAAACCTATCACCAACAATACAGGCTGGGGGAAACCGCCTTTGCATTTTCACAACCAACAAGGACCAACAGGCTGACAATAGGGAAGGAGGTTGAAGTAGGTGAGATCAGAAATAAAAGGCCATTTTCCCCAATCTGGTCATGTCTGATTCCTTAACAAAGTTTCTATTTTAGTGGCAATAATTAGAATAATTAATTTTAAAATGCTATTGTTATGAACGTATTAATTTTCTAATGCTCATTTGATGTTTTTGTGCCCCTAAGCCACACTGAAGATGATTTTGCTAATTCTTCTTTTAACATAATGTAGGTTTTCAAGGACATTCTAACATGTTAGTAGGGTGTGTGTGTGTGTGAGTGTGTGTGTTGTTACATGTCTTAGTTCTGATTGCTATAACAGAATACCATAGACTGTGTGGCTTCAACAAGAAACATTTCTTTCTCATGGTTCTAGAGACTGGGAAGTCCATGCTCAAGGGGCCAGCAGGTTCAATGGCTGTTGAGGACACTCTTCCCAGTTTGAAGACAGCCCCATCTTCTTGCAGTGTCCTCACATGACAGAGCAGAAAGAGGGCAAGCAAGCTTTCCCCTGTGACTTGCTATTAATCTCATCATGAGGGCTCCATGCTCATGACCTAATTAACTCCCAGTGACTCCATCCCCAAATACTATTCCATTGGGGCTTGTTATTTCAACATATGAATTGGGGGGGCACACATAATAATATGAATTGGAATAGACATCCATAATAATACAAACTGGAATAAATATATGTCAACAAAAATTCAGATCCTATCAATGATAAGAAATAACATCACTGGATTGGGGATGTAGTACCATGGTAGAGCATTTGCCTAGCATACACGAGGTCCTGGGTTTGATCCCAGAAACACACACACACACACATACACATACCCCACAAACAAAAAAACATTGTTTTACATATCACAAAGGAAAAAGGGCAGAAATTTAACTATGTTACATACTTGATCATAAGATGAATTCCAATTAAGTTATTCTTAGAATCAGTGAAATAGAGAATAGAGCATATTCACATAAATTCTTCATGGGCCAGCTGTCACTTTGTTAGTACACGCGAGAGTAACACATGCTGGCACATAGAAGCTGATGAGAGAGTTAAAACCAATGGCCCCTGACCACTCTGACTCCTGATTTTCCCAACTCTGTCTCTGTCTCCCAATTTTCCCACATGCTGATTCTGGGCATGGCCACATGACTAACATTGGTCAATGGGACATTGGCAGGCATGTTGCAAGCAGAGGCAAGTTCTCTTTTGGACACTTAGCCATCAATTGAAGGAATCCACCTATCGTCCTGGACCACATGGAGAGATTCTTGGTCCACTCCCAGCAGTTCCAGCCATCTTAGCCCAGCTATCAGACATGTGGGCAAAGTCATCTTGGATTCCAGCCCAGCAGAATGTCCAGCTGGCTGCAGCCACATGAGTGACCAAAGCTAGAGAACAGAACTGTTAGCTAAACACAGCCCAGATTTCAGAATCATAAACAATTAAGAGGCAAGCATTTTAAACTTTAAATATTGGGGTGGAGACTCCGGCTCCTGCCCTGAGTGTATGCTAACATATACTTGGTTTGTTGTTCATAAGAGACTTCAAGCAAAGGGGCTTGAATGGGCTAAGGGGCTTTCTGGGGTGGGTGCTCTTGATGTGAATCATCTACAATGCAACCAGAGTGGAGGTTGTGGGGAGAGTATAAGAAGCAGGCAAGGCAGAGGAACTCTTAGTCTGAGTTTCTCAAGAAACAGACTCAGGCGAAAACTTGAGGTCAAAGTTATGAGGAAGGGATGGAGAACCTTGGTAGGTATTTTAGTCAGTTTTGTTGCTGCTGTTACTGAAAGGCCTTCCAGAACAACTGTAGAGAAGAAGGAGTTTATTTGAGGGCTCATGTTTTCAGAGGTCTCAATCCATAGGCAACAGGTTCCATTCCTCGGGGCTTGAGGTGAGATGGAACATCATGGCAGAAGAATGTGGCAGAGGAAAGCAACTTACACGGTGATCAGGAAGCAGGAGAGACTCCACTCACTAGATACAAATATATACCCCAAAGCCACGCCCCAATTCCCACCCCTCCAGCCACACCCTCCACTTCAGTTACCACTCAGTTAATCCCTATCAGGGGATTAAATCACTGGTTGGGTTAAGACTCTTAGAACCCAATCATTTCTCCTCTGAACCTTCTTGCATTGTCTCATATGTGAGCCTTTGGGGGACACCTCATATCCAAACCATAACAGTAGGGGAGGCAGGAAGAGACACAGAGAAGGGAAATGGGGTTTTGTTACAAGCCCAAACCACTGTGGGGAACTAGAGCTTCATTTATTCTGCTGGCAACTCTGGGAAACAGAGTAAAACATGCACTTCCAAGTTATTCCAACAGGGAGTTGAGGGACCCAGAGCATGTATGTACCATCTCCTATTAGTCATTAGCTGAGGGCCACTGGAGTGGGAAGCAGCCATGAACTCCATGGCTTTTCTTTTATTCTTTTCTGTTTGTGCTGCTGGATTCAAACCCAAGATCTCAAATATGATAGGCAAGTCCTCCACCACTGAACCATATCTGAAGTCCAATAAACTTCTTGGCTTTGCATGTGTGTGTATGGGTGTGCACGTGTGTGTGTGCGCACGCACATGAATAAACTGGAAATTGAATCCAGAGGCACTCTACCCTAGCTACATTCCTAGCCACCCCCCCCACTCCCCTGTTTTTTTAAATACTGAAATGGGGTTTTACTAACTTGTACTGGCTGGTCTCAAACTTGTAGTTCTCCTACCTCAGTCTCCCAAGTAGCTGGGATTTCAGATGTGTGCCACCATGTGTGGCATAAACTCCCTGGATTTTATGGCTTGCCACATCTTACACAGTGGGCACACCAGTAGTCTGAAAACACCTGCAGTCCAAAGATGGTCAGTTGCAGAACCAGAAGAACACCTTCACTAGAAATTACATCTGGTGGCACCTTGGTCTTGGATTTCCCAGCCTCTACCAGTGTGAGAAAGAACAATCCACAGTTGCTGGACCTAGTTGGCAGGCCACAGTGTTGGGTAGGTGGAGGGGGATGGCACCCACAATGCCTATTTCAGACCCCGTCCAGACACATTCATCCATATGACCCCTCAGTGGGGTGACAGCCCCTCCCTACACCAATGCCCCCAGAAATGAGATGACAACATTTATGTTCTAAGTAAAGTTTAATAGGGAGCTTCAAGGATGCTCATATTAGGGAAGGGATTCACTGGGAATGCTGAGGTCTGGGGCAGGGACTCCACTGAATACTGAATCCAAAAGCAACAGGCACCAGAACACTAATCCCACAGGGTCCTTCCTATGTCTCAGGGGTTAGGACCTGAAGGATGTGGGTCCTGGGGAAGGTTAGGGGCCATCTGAGGAACCCCGTTGGGATGCTCCAAGTCCTATGAAAGGGTTCCATCTGGGTTTCTAGATATGAAGGGCTGAGTCAGGGGAGAGGACACTGAAATACCCTAGTGGGTAGAGGGTTAGAGGGCCCAGGTTGTTTCACAGAAACAATCAAGAAGCCTCGATTTCATGGAAATCATCTAGATGGCTCCTTGTGGGTAGGAGAGGGATATCACACCACCCCAAATATTGGGGACTGTTCACCCCCCCAGCAGCCATTTTGGGGTTTTAATGTAAGACCCCAATGGCAGGACATTCCACATACATTATCAAGGATTTGCAACATTAGCATACGCTGGCTGTCCCACAGGACGGTGGGGACTGGAAAATCAGTCCAGGTTCTGGGTTTGAGTCCTAAGAGGACAGGCCTGGGGGTGCCACACGGCTCCTCTTCAACAGCTGCCGGAGCTGTGGACAAACAAGGCAAAGTAAGAAGTGTGGGAGAGTGGGGAGCGTGTGCACCTGTGGAGTGAGGGACCAGACAGGAGAACCCCAGCGGAGGGTGAGGAGCCAGAGCAGGTCGTGAAGGCAAAGGTGTCGCTGGTCTGGGGGCTCCACCCTGGGGTCAGCACTGAATCAGAATGAACAGTTGGAAATCACATTTGAGGTCAGGACCCAGGGTTAAGAACAGGAGTTCAGAGGTCCCATTGAAGGGCACATTTAGAGGTCAGGATTCAGGGTTGAGAGGTCAGGGTGGATAAGAAGTCAGGGTCAGGTCTCACGTTGACAAAAAGGATTAAATACTGAGGTCAAAGATGGTATTTTGAAGTCAGGGTTGGATAAAGGTTGAAGGTCATTTTCTGAGATTTGAAGTCACCCTCTCAAGTTAGGACTAGGTGGACTGAGGGGGGTCCCTCTGTTGGCTCAGAGGCCACTCTGTGGTCAGGCACAGTGCTCACCCTCTCAGGGCCCGGCCCAGGTCGCAGCAGGTGGACAGGCTGCTCATTCTCCAGGTTCCTCAGTGTTGGGTCTGCCCCGGCTGCCAACAGGTGCCGCACAATAGCCTCCTGGGGTGGCCCAGGGGGAAGGGCAGCTGCCATGTGGAGGGCTGTGTTACCGTGGGCCTGAAGTATGAAGGTAGGGTTGATAAGGATGTAGACTCAGCTACCTGAGCCTGCCAAGCCATACTATTATTGTTCCCCATCCGCATCCCACATGTGCCCATTCAGTCACAAGCCACACAACCCTCTATGTCTATGCCCTATGCATTCTCCTTCACCTCCTACCCTCTGTCCCCTCCAGGCCCACAGCCCATAGGACCCCATTCTCTACTGGCCTTCTCTATCACAACCTGCATATCCCAGCCTAGGTCCCCACCTTCATATTGACAAAAGCCCGCAGGTCTCCCCGGGGCAGCTCCAGCAGCAACTGAACCAGGGTAGGGTTGGCGGCCTGCACGGCCAAGTGCAGAACTGTCTTGTTGCTCTTGATCTCCTGTGAGGAGCGGAATGGCAGAGGTCAAGGTCATGGAACTCAGAGTTCTAGGGTCTTCCTTACCAACCCTACCCAGGGGTGCCTTATACAGCTGTATGCGTTGTATACTGTACCACCTCCAAGGGGGACGGGTGGCAATTCACACCATATACAGCACAGAACTGGACATTTTTTATGACTGTTTCCGTGTTCAAGTGTTGAGAAACAGGGTCTTTTCCAATCCCTCAAAGGAACTCTCTGGGCCTGCAGTTATTCTGGCTGTCCCCACATTCTGTTTAACACATTAAAGTGTGCCCTGTCCCATATGACTGTATTTTATCTACAAGAGTAAGAGTTGCTGGCATTAATCAGTGGACTAAGCCTATATCCACTGCAATGTTGAGTTGTTCTCTCCATATTTTGGGGTAAAATATACATTTTCTAAAAAGAAACTTTATGACATGCCTTTAAGGAATTATTGTTCATTTTTAAAGAACATCAAAAATTGTATGTGCTTGTACACGGAAAACAACCGAGTCTGCTCACCAAACAAACTATGAAGAGAACACAAAGAGACGGAGCGGGGAGCTCTAAAATAAAACTAACTGTCATCATAGGGGCTGGGGACAGAGCTCAGTTGGTAAAGCCCATGCCTCACATGCACAAGACCCTGGGTTCAATCTCCAGCACCATACACACACAAAGAGACATATCATTATAATATGTGGCTTTATTTGGATCCTAATTTCTTCTAATGAACAAAAATGTCACTTTAGAGCCAAAAGGAAATTTGAACACAGCCAGGATATTTGAGATTATGAGCTCACTAATCTTTTAAGGTAGAATAGTGGGGTGGGGCAGGTATCTATTAAAGACACAAGGACTGGGGGTATTGCTCAGTGGTAGTGCTGGAGATGGAGCAAGTTCCTGAGCTTGATCCCCACCACTGCCAAAAAAGAAAAATAACAGGAAAGTGGGAGAGTGGATGGGGCCGCACTAGCCCTGAGTTGCTGATTATTGATAATCGGTATGTGGAATTCATACTAGTACTTTCTACGCTTTATCTGTGTTCAAAATTCTTGAACTAAAAAAAAATTGTTTTTAATTAAGTGATGTTTCCTCCTCTCAGCTAGTCTGCAAAGAAGCCACATGGGAAAGGGGGATAATATGATTAAGAGTCTAATATTTTAGAGTCAGACTCCTTGGGTTCTAATCTCTCTGACACACAAGTTTTAAGACTCCTGACTCCCTGTGCCTCGGTTTCTATGTCAGTAAAGCAGAGAAAGCAATAATAGCACACACCTTACAAGATTCTTGTGAGGATCCAATAAGTTAATCCACAAAATTTGGTGCTTGATTACTAGTAAGTGCTGAATAAATCTATGCTAAGATCAATGACAGTACTCCAAGCTGACCACTATGGCATGGAGAAGTAAAGTAAAACGTTTAGGGTCACAGAGTTAGGGAGCAGCAAACTCAGGCTTTGTTTAATGCTCCTGGACATCCAGGTGGCCCTGCCCCATACACCCTCCTATGGGTGTCCAGAGCCCAGAGCCCAGCTCACCTGGCTGGTATGATCGGCACCCATGTGAAGTAACATCTGGACACAATTCAGCCGGTCTCTGGCCTGGGTACTCAGCGTCCGAGGACAGAGGCTCGGTGGGCGCATAGCAACATTGAGGGCCAGGATGGCTGTGTGGAGGGGTGTGAGGCCTATAGAATGGAGAGAGTGAGGGACTACAGCTGGGGCACCCACCCCGTCCAGCTTCACCTGCCATGCCAGCCCTGCCCACACACAGCTTACCCTCAAAGTCTCTGGCTTCCAGGTCCACCTGAACACCAGATTTAAATACAGCCTAGGAGGAGAAAGAGGAGGAAAAAGATGTTGTGGAAGAGCCTCCCCAGGCCTCCTAGCCCTGGACCAGGATCTGGGCAACCAATCCACCCCCAGACACCTGCCTGTCAGCTAACCATACCGAAAGGACTCCTGGGAGTCCGTAGGTAGCAGCCACATGCAAGACAGAACGTCCCTGATGATCAGTGGCATTAGGCTCTGCTCCCAGGTTCAACAGATCCTCCACAATCAGTGGCTGGTTGGCAGCGGCAGCCACCAAGAGAGGGGTCTGCAGATCACAGGAAAAGTCAGTCTGCGCCCTGAGCAATTTGCCCTCTGAAAACGAGGAATCCAGGTTCCCAGGCCTCTCTACCCTCAGGCCCAGAAGTCTGGGCCCCTATTGCTCCCCTCTCCAGGATCCAGGAATTCCAGCCTCTGAACAAAGAAGTCCAGGCTTCCAGCCCTCACCTTGCCCTTATGTTCGCGAATGTCCAGATATCCATACATCTGGAGCACCTCTGCTGCAGCATATGCCGCCCAGCGGAGTCCCCAAGCTGCAAACAGGTGCAGGAGCCTGAGGACAGGTGGAGGGAAGAGTGAGAACAGTCCCCAGCTCAGTCAGGAGTGTGCAGATGATCCCATTTTTCCTATACTCACGTGTCTCCCTCCTCATCCTGGGCCAGCAGCTGTTGTGGCCCCAAAGCCAGCATATGACTGCGGGCTGTCTCCAAGCATGGGCCAGGGGATGGAAGCAATGGTGGAGCTCCTGAGGAGGGCCCAGAAACTCTCCAGGATTCTGCCTGTGGCAGGGATGGTTCTGCATAGAGGCGAGTGTCCAGAGGGTCCTGAAGGATGCAGTGATAGGGACAGTCAGTCAGCTAAGAATTCCCCTCCCCAGCCTACCACACATACATCCACATACACAGCCTCTGGCCAAGTGGCTAGGGCTGGGAACCCCATCTATGTCAAGTGACCTTGAATCTTTGGGCCTGCTTTGCCCATCTGAGGAATGGGATTTTAACCCAGCCCCTGACATCTCAGAATACTGCCCCAGGGCAACTGGGAAGTTTTAGGAGCTCTTCAGCATCCTTCCCCGTTCGGTATCTCACCTCCATCCCTGAGGGAAATGGGCACCGCTGCCCTGGGTCCGAGGGCTGGTAGAACTCAGGAGTGAAGAAACCTTCAGCAGCAGAAGCAGAGTAAGAGCAGGGGCTGTCTGTGTAAGCAGCGTGTGTGTTGGGGTCCCAGTCTGGAAACCCAACAGTGCCTGTTGGGGGTGCCAGGCTGCCAATTCCAGAACCCACAGTCTCCTGGAGTGTTGGGAAGTTAGTATGGCCTGTATGTGAGAGGAGGGCAGGTGTGGGTCTGGTTACCAGAGCTGGGGGCAGTCATAGCCAGGGAAGGAGGACCCTGAGTCTCCGAGGTGCTCAGACATAGGATTTCTGGGACACTAAGGGGCTGGGGTTTAGGATCCTGGAACACCCAGGGGTTAGGAGCCTAGACTTCTGTGATATTAAGAGACTGGAATCTGGACTTGTGGGGTCTCCAAAAGCTGGAAGCCTGGGCAGACTACTGGGATCCAGAGAATCTAGATCATATTTCTACTAAATCCCAGGAAAAGTGAGAACCTGGATCCTCTGTTCCCTGAAGTTCTAAGGGTTGGGATGTCTGGGTGCCTGTGGGAAGCTGGAGCTAGGAGCTGAGGGAACCAGGTGTTTCCAGACTTACCAGCTTCAGGCTCATTCACAGATGGGATCAGGGGCTGGGCCAGGGGAGGGGAGAACTGAGCCTGTAGAGGCACAAGCAAAAAGGAACAAGGGTGAATTTATTTATCTGCCCAATTTCTCTGCTTTCGTTTTCAACCTATGAGACATCAGAGTCAGGGCTATAACTCTCATCAGTTATGAGGGTCCAGCAAGCACATGGCCTCTGGAGATTTGCCTCCCCCCACCCCTTCCTTTTATTGTACTAGGGATTTAACCCAGGGAGCTTTACCACTGAGCTACATTCCTTTATTTATTTATTTATTTATTTATTTATTTATTTATTTAAAGCAGGATCGCGCTAAATTGCTGCGATTGGCATCGAACTTGCAATCCTCCTGCCTCAGCCTCCCAGTCGCTGAGATTACCGGAGTGCAGCACCGCGCCCAGTGCTCCCGGGCCTCACCGGTACACCACCAGCGTCAGGCTGCTGCTGGCGGCGCCTCTGTTCTTCCAGGAGCTTCTTCACCGTCTGTGTTGGGCAGTGACTGCGCTCATTCCGGCTCACTGGTGGGGGAGGAGTGAAGGAAGTCATCAGGGGGTCCTTAAGTCACCTAGATGCACCCCCAAGCGGGGGAGGAGTGGATGTGGGCGCCCTTCTCCCCCTCCCGCGCGGAAAAACTGGCACACTGATGCCGCCTGAGAACTCCAAAGCCAATAGAAGATTTTGAGTGTGGTGCCCGCCTCCGCCGTTTCCTTCTCTTTGCTCCGCGCTTTCCCGCTGACCCAACTTTCCACCAGCGTCGTGGAAACTGAGGAAGGGGGAGGAAAGCACCCCTCTGCAGCACCCCTCTACTTCTGTGAAAAATCCCACCCCCAGATCTCCCAGTTCTGAGGCCTGGGGTAGGGGTGGAGTCGCCAGGCACCATTCCCCCAAAGACGCACAACCAGGTTCCCAGTATCTTTCTGTTCTAGAAGCTGACGTTCTTCTACTCTTCTCCGGGAAACCAGGCGTCCGAGTCCAAGTCCCCTCCCCAAGGCACCACGAGTCCATAGCCCCCTAGCTCCTCAGGAATCCAGAGGTCCAGAGCCTCCAGCTCCAACTCTTCAGAATCAGGCGGGTCCTGGACCTCTCAGCCCCTTCCTTTCTAGGGCCAAGGAGTCCTGGTTTTCAGACTCCTCCTTTCTACCACCCAGGAAGACCAGACCTTCAACCCCCAGCCTTCGGAGCGCGGGTTCCGGCGAAGCAAGGGTTAAGCCGGCGTGGGGCAGGTTCGGAAACAGCCCAGACACGACGCGCCAACGTCACTGCGCTCACGCAAGGGAATCTTCCATCTCCCCCTTCCGCTCCAGTCCCGCGCCCCAGGTGTCCCGCTCAGAGGCGGGCGCGTAGCCAAGCGTGGCACTCCTGGAATCCCCGCACGCGGGGAATTCCTGCTCAACCCCGGGACCTGGACCCATGGCGCTCTGGGAAATCCCAGGGCGGGGCAGGGTCGCTGCCAGCAGGGACCCTGCGCCAGGCGCCGGACCTGGGCGACGGAGTTCAGTGGCCGATTTTAAACAACCACGCCCCCAAAAGCTCAATCCTGTCGGTCCTTCCAGGGAAAGGAGACCGGGCCACCACCCCCGCCCTTCCACAGGAATAGTGGTCCAGCCTCCCAGCCCCTGCACCCCCAAGAATTAGGATTCTGGATCACCAGTCCCCAAAGCCTCCCAAACCCAGAAGTCCGGGATCCTAGCGCTCCTCCCTCCTGATCCCGGAGTCGGGCCCCCTGCCACCCGCAAACACTGGGTACCCTCGATCTCAGAGCCCAGGACTTGGTGCTCCAGCTCTGTCCCTGAAGGACCCAAAAGTCCACCCTCAGCCTGTCACTATCTTAAGAGCCGAGGTGCCTCATTTCCCCCCATCTATTACCTCGGGGATTCCGTGCCGCGGATTGCGGGCCCCCAGGGCCGCGGCCTCGGCGCTGCGCCAGCCTCGCTGTTTCCCGTGGAGCCGCCGTCGGGTCCCCGATATTGAGTCGGGTCCCCGCGAGTTTTTAAATTAGGGTTGTGGCACCGCCCAGTAGAGGGCAGGGCCCCGCCCTCAGCCCTGGGAGTCCCCGCGTCGCGCCCGAGCAAACTGGGTTTCTAAATGGGCGGGGCTGACTCCCGAGTCTCCCCGGAAAAAAGGAATTGGAGATCCAGGTCTTTGGCTTGAAGGAGCCAGCCTGTGATATGGGGACTCCAGGAGAAGAGTGACACTGGGGGCCTGGACTTCTGGGTCTGTCCAAAGGGATGCTAGAGATCTTGACTCTTGGGCTCTGGGCTGGGGGTGGACTGAGTAGTATTACTGGGTCCTGCGGGGAGAGGGGCTAGGGGTTTGGACTTCTTGGTCTGTAGGCAGGAAAGGTAAGGTTCAAATCTCTCGCTCTTTCCCACATCGCCTCCAAGGTCGGTTTCATTTATTCATTCATCATTTTAAATAATTTGTTGCTGCCCGGGAGGTGCCTCGCTGGGTGAACTAAACAGGCAGGAATTCCCAGCCCTCAAGTTATTCCGGAGGTAGGAGACTCTCACTTCCCATTTGTTGACCATTTTCACTGACCATAGTGACCAAATTTCTTCTCTGCTTTCAAGACTCTGTGCTCTCCTGGGTCTCCTCCCTCTCTAGCTCCTCCTCCTCCGTTGCCCTGGCTGGGTTGTTCTCTTCTCTCATCCTATGTATGTGTGTGAAAGGGGCCGGTGTGTGGGGTTATACTCTGTCTGAGCGCACTTCTTTAGCCATGTCATCCAGCCTCATGGCTTTAAATACCATCTTTAAGCCACCAACCCCTGAATTGACATCTCCAGACCAGACTTGTCCCCTTAACTCATAAATGCAGCTTTGACATTCGACATTTCCACAGGGAGATGTGTCAGACATTTTTCAACTCAGTGTGCCTGAAACTCAGCATTTCCCTCCCAAACCAACTTCTGCCACTTCCCTCTCAATCCACATTCCTTCTTTTCAATTACTCAGGCCAGAATCCTTGGCCATCCTGAATCCCTCTCGCCTGCACATTTACATACACTCCACCAGCAAATGTTGGCTATACCTCCAAAATATTTCCAGAATCTCCCTAGACCATCATTGCAGTGTCCCTGGGCTCTCTGACCCTCCCCCAATTTGTTCCCCAAAGAGTCATAGAGATACCCACGCATACACACACCATACACACACATACACACACAGGAAGTAAGTGGCCTTGCCACCAGCAGGGTGACATCCGCTATTACTAACGCTCTACTCCCCCATTGTTCCTCAGGACTTCTCTGGACCACAGTCCTTGGCCAGATCCCTTCAATCCCCAGCCCACCATGACCCCTCGAGGCCACATACTGCTCCTGTTTTTGCTCCCAGGTGAAGCCAGGGATAATGGGGGGCTGGGCGGCAGGCAGAGGACTTGTGGGAAGGGTGACATCTGAAGGCAGAGTAGTGAGGGCAGGCCCTTCTGCCTGTGCCCCTTTTCTTGGAGATCATTTTGCTTCAGGTTTGAGAACTTCAGCCAGGAGGGAGGGAGGGAGGGAGGGAGGGAGTGAGGAAGGGAGGGAGGGAGGGAGGGCGAGCTCTGGGAGTGCCCGTGGCCTGTTACCCTCCCCTTCTCATCACTAGGTCATGCTTCTACTTCCCATTTTCTTTCTCTCTGTGTGTCCCTGGGGGCTCCCCTCCCCACATGGCCTTCTTTCCCATTCTATCCCATCAGAGTGGAGGTTACTTCTCAGGACATCATCTTCCCCTCAACCCTGCTTTGGGGACCACCTCACCTACCTCCTCTTGTCCTTCCACAGCTGCTGCTGCCCAGATGTCCACAGGTGAGAGATCACACCCTACCTTTGACCCTGGAACTTCAGGTACTGCTTCCATCCCTAAAGCCTGGCCTGAGGCTCCTAGAATCCCCCACCTGTTTCCCCAGAGGATCTGCAACCCTCTCCAGGTCCCATTTTGCCTCTTTCATCACCTCTCCCTGAGCCCCAGGGAATCAGTGACCCCCAGCCTCTCTTTGTCTGTGGCCTATGTGCCCATTGCACAGTCCCCCCAGGAGTCCTGGGACACTCACTACTGCCTCTGGGGATATCCATCTTTCCTTTCATTCTCCATGCACAACCTGGGATCCACCCACCTCACAGGGGACTTCCTCTTCTCCCTATGGCCAAAGCACAGCCCCAGGGATCCAGGACCCCCCACCAGCCACTTTCTTCTGTGGGCCCCACCCTCTAGGTTCCTGTTCCGGATGTGGGCCCCTCTCCCCGCTGCTCCTGGCGGGCCTGGTGGCTGCAGATGCAGTCATGTCGCTGATAATTGTGGGGGTGGTGTTCGCCTATGCCCACCCACGCCCAGGTCGTAGGCTCAACTATGGTAAGGGTGGGGCCTGGAGGGTGGGTGGCATCCCTAGGGAGGGGGTCCCAGGGAGGGGGGCCCCAGGGGAAGCCCTGGAGGAGGTGTTGGGGAAACCCTGGGGGAGGGGCCTAGGGGATTCCCTGAGGAAACCCCTGAGGCAGCGGGTCCCCAGGAAGGTGGGGATGTGGGGTGGGTGGTGCGTGGTCAGGCTTCATTCTTTCTCTCCCCCACCCCCAGAAAATGACAAAGTCTACATCAACATGCCTGGTCGGGGCCGACCTCCTGTAACTTCAACCTTTGATTTCTGACCCTCATCCTGGATGGTGTGTGGAGGCACAGGAACATCTACACCATCCCCACCCTTTTGGATTAGAATAAAGCATTGCAAATACCTCTAATTTTATTCTTCCTCAAAGAACCTTAGGATTCCCCAGTAGTCCCCTAACTTAGCTGTTTCTGTGATCAAAACCCTTCTCAGGACTCTGCATATCCCCAGTTCTTTAACCCAGGGGTCTGGCATAACTCAACAATATTTTTGTGCTCTATTGTTTATTTGGGAACAATAGTGAGGAGAGGTCTAAAACCTCAGGGAGGGCACTCTGTGGAACTGTTTCCTAGTAGGAGTAGGAATGATGAGCTGGGTGGGCATCAGAAGTGACTGGATCCAGGTATCAGGTTGTTGACTGTCGTGTTTTGGGCTCATTTGTAATACTGCCTCTGGGTGTTGAGGTCGCTGTAGACATCTGACCTCTGACCCTGGAGCTCCTAAAGGGATGAAAGACATCAGTAGAAGGGGTTCAACAAACAAATTTCAAACAAACTCCAAACTTCTCCTAATGGTCTTCAAGTCCCCTGGCAACTTCTTCAAACATGGCTATGGAAGAGACCTGGATTTTATTCAAGTGAATCAGCATTCCCCTTTCCCTGTGTCTCACCATAATGCCCAGCCAGTCACAGGACCTTTGCATATGCTATGATGCCCTCTTCCTGGAACACCAGTCCCCTAGATCTTCAGTCTTTTTCTCCTTCTTCAAGTCTCAGCTCATGTCCTATCCTTTGAGCGGCATTTCTCAATTTCCCCGTTTATAGTTTCTCCCCGGCAAGCCCCAGTCATTATCACATAGCCTGCTCTATTTTCTTCATAGTGCCTCTCCAGAAGGATTTGTTAATTTGCTTCAAGTCTGTTTCCCCAGCTAGGATGTAAATTCTGCTGCTGTATACATATGGTGCTCAACAAATTCACTGAAGGAATGAATAGACCAGTGTAAGGCTTTGCCCTAAAATTTCATTGCTATCAATAACAGGAAAGCTTCCTTAGTCTTCAAGACCTCACAACACCAATTTGAGATTCTTACACTATGCAAAGAAACATTCAATCCACAACTGAAGCAAACCAGCAAAGCTGACTGCAGGCAATAAATTAGTCTTCAAGAAACAGGGTTCACAAATAGGGAGGGGGTGTGACCCCAAGAGGCAGGCCTTAGGCAGAATCCCTGAAATCATATTCCAATTACCAATTACCCACCTCTGGTGTGCATTTCTCTGGGGAGGGGTGGTGTCAGGATCTCATGACCCCCGCTAAAGGATTAAGTCTGGAAAGATGCCTCTGTCTACATCACTTGAAGTATTTCTGGATTATACACATGACTTTGTATTTTGTGTGTGTGGATTTTTCTGAAGAGTCTCTAGCTTTGGTCACTTCTCAAAAGGATTTAGGATTCCCATCCCCCAAATTCTAAGATTCCTCTCTTTAGAGTCACCAAACTGGGGCTGAATTCTATTATATGCCCTACTGAGGGCTTCTCCTAGGAATCTGCCTCTCCTAGGGCTAGGCTCTTTGCAGAACAATCTGGGGCCTAATAAGGCTTGTTCTTGCTCTTTCAAAGGCAAGACACTCCTTTGTTTCTTCCCCACACATTTGAAACTAAGCTTAAGGCTGCAGTTTATCATTCAGCCTGCTTCTGGACAGATTCCCCATTTGCCTTCTGGGTGTGGGGTAGCACCTGGGAAAGGGGCGTTAGGGTCCTCAGGAGGACCTGGGCATGCCCATAAGACAAACACCCACAGGAATGGGCAGAAGCAAGCAGTAAGAATGAGTCTGGTTTTCTTACCTGATAAGGCGACTCCGTCTCAGTGATGCGCTGTTTCTTGCTCACTGCAGAGGAACAAAGGGGTAACACAGGGTGCAAAGATGGACAGGTTGGGAAACTGGGGCCATATTTTGTTTGGTTGGTTGGTTTTGATACCGGGGTTGAACCCAGGAGCACATTACCACTGAACTACATCCCCAGCCTTTTTTTTTTGGAACCAGGGATTGAACTCAGGGTCACTTGGCCACTGAGCCACATCCCATATTTTGTATTTTATTTAGAGACAGGGTCTCACTGAGTTGCTTAGGGCCTCGCTAAGTTGCTGAGGCTGACTTTGAACTCGGGATCCTCCTGACTCAGCCTCCCAAGTCGCTTGGATTACAGGCATGCGCCACCACGCCTGGCCCCAGCCTTTTTTTTTTTTTTTTTTTTGAGACAGGGTCTTGCTGAATTGCCCAGGCTGGCCTTGAACTTGTGATCATCCTGCCTCAGCCTCCTGAGTCACTGGGATTATAGGTGTGCACCACCACACCCCGCCATTTTGTTGTCTTAAAATCAGCTGCTCCACTACCATCCCTTTGGATATTTTGACCTGGGAGCTTACACCCTGCCACCCTTAGAGTGTCCCAGACCATCTCTTGCCAGCCCCACTCACCCGCTGTGGTTCCTTGTCCCCGAGGGACAAGCCGACCTAGAGAGTACACAGCCAGGGCGATGAGCAGGGTCAGCACCAGGTCCCCCAGCACGATCCCCACCAGCACACCAGGGCTCAATGAGGAGCAGTTGCATTCTGGGAATGTGGCACATGGGTCAGGGGAGATCAATGTAGTTTGGGAATTAGGGGGTGGGTGTCAGCAGGGGGATGTTTGGTTGGATTGGAGAAGGGCCTTTGGGAGGCAGGGAGAGGGACTTCAGGGTCTTGGCCTACCATTCTGGGCCTGGACAGGACTGAGACCTGAGGAGGGAAGAAGAGGTAAACTGAGGCACAGGGCTATGACTGGCGGTGGGCATAGAAGCTGGGAAAGGCTGAGAGCCATATCTGGTGGGACCTGGGGGGACTAGCGCCAAGGCTCAGATGCCATGTGACTTCTATTCCCGCTTGTCCTGTTGCAACACTCTAGATGATCCACCCCACCTCCCCGCCGCAAATCTTGGGGGTTCCAGATTTGGAGACCCAGAGGCTCACAGGGACCTGCTTCCACCCACCCTTCCCCTCTGGTTCTCACCAGAACAACACTGCTCCCTGCCCTGCCCCTAGCTGAACCGGGGCCTCAGGACACAGCTGCAGAAGCCCCCAACTCACCACCCACAGTCAGGAAGAGAAGGAGCAGAAACCGCCAGGAGGGTTCCAGGTCCCCCATGATTCCTGGGCACTGACGGACACCACAGTCCAGGGGCCAGTGGGATGTGGCGTGGCTTCCAACCAAGTGAAGGAGGAAGTCTGAGGTGGGTGGTGACAGCAGGAGGAGGGGACAATAGGGGAGGAAGAAGGACAGACAGAGATAGCACCAGAAAGAATCAGGCCCAGAGACTATGCTGCATTCAGTACCTAACAGCTGGACACAAAGGGCAAAGGGTACGTGTGTCAGTTCTTGACCTCCATCACCAGTCAGGGATCAGCATCCTTGTATGAGGAGGGTCGCTAGGGGTGACCCTGAGTATGACTGAAGCTAGTTCTGTCTTCCTGGCTGGGCAGCCTTGAGCTGGTCACTCAGTCTCTTGGGGCCTTACTTGTAAGACTGGGATAAAATAGTACCTAATTTGCAGGGTTATTGTAGGGGACTAAATGAATTAACATTCTTAGAACAGAGTCTGACACTTGACAGGATTTTATAAGCATCGGCTATAATTGTTTGATAATCAGACACTTTTGGAGGGGGTGTACTGGGGACCAGATCCAGGGTCCTACACATCCTAGGCAAGCTCTCCACTCTGGGCTACATCCCCAGCCCTGATAATTAGACCCTTGTGATGTTCATAGAATATTGAGAGCCTCAGCATGTGGGCACTAATGACATGTGGTACTCTGTCCCAAGTGTTAAATCATTTAATCCCCATAAACTTCCTCTGAGGCAGATGCTCTTATTCCCATTTTACAGAGAGGTAAAGACATTTGCCTAAGGTCACATGGTAAATGAAGGCAGAAATAGAACACATGATGTTTAACTCTAAGAAAGAAAAAAAAAGAGATGAAGATGGAGAAGGAGAAAACGGTGGCAAAGAAGAGAAAGAAGGTAAGAATTAGTGTCACAAACACAACACCACAGAGAAAGGATTGGGTTTAGGTGGGACAGGTGGGGGCAACATGGTGACCACTGGGCCAGGCTGGGCTGCCTGCCAAATGAGGAAGTGGCTGGGAACAGGGACTGAGGGAGGGCACCCAGGAGGAGACAGGGACTTCTAGCCCCCAGTGGGAGCTGAAGCAAGGGCAGGAGAAGGAGGAACCTGAGGTTAGGGTGCTGGGGGTGAGCCAGCTGCAGGAAGCCCCCTCCCCCGTCCACACGTCACACCCCAGCACTCCCAGGCCTGGGCAAAGGAGAGAAAAGGGGAAGCTGGATGCTGGTCATGGGGCAGACACTGAGTGCCAGCAGGGGAGGGGAGAGGAGTTGGGGGCTGCTGGACGGTTGGGGCAAGGCTGATGCCATGCTGGCTGCTCACAGCTGCCCCTAGGTCTGGCCAAGTCTTATGCCTAAAGAACCCAGAACCTTGCCATTAGGTCTAGAGCAAGCGTGGAGGAAGAGACCCTATACCCCCCATCCCCGCCCCCACCCCAGAAGTAGCAGGCTGCAGAGCAGAGAAGTGAGCCAGCTGAGCAATCCGAGACAGGGCGGATTCTGAGGGCCTGTCAGCTAGGCCTTCAGCTGACAGGTGTTCACAGGCTCCCTCTGGCTTCCGGTGGGAGCAGGAAGTGGGGCCCAACTGGGAGCAGGAGCGCAGGCTGCTGTGATGGTCCAGTTTTTGTAACGTGTATTAGAATGTCTGGCACAATTGCATGTGCTCAAGGAACGTTAATTACCATCCTCATTATTGACATTGTTATGAGTACGCCCAGTCTTGAGTTCTGGGCTTGTAAAAATCCTCCCTCAGCCCTTCAGCATCAGCCTCCTGACCACCCTCCCACTCCAGCCAGGCCTGGACTGTCCCAGAAGACATCCACTCTGACAGTCGGGACACCCAGGCACCATCCAATCAGAGCAAACGTGGCCTTTGGGCTGGGCTGAAGTCCTGGAGTCCCTCTTTAGTTGCTGAGATGTGTGAGGTTCAAGGGGTCCCAAGGGAAGGGACTGGAGTGGTGGCAGACATTTATGAGCTAACAGTATCTTTACCAGAAAGAAGTGAAATACCTCAGTATTTTTGCAATGGATACAACTGTGCTAGAGCAGAGCACAGAATACAGGCCTGATGGGCAGAGAAGAGTCACCCTTTGGGTGAAGGAAGATAAAATGGACGGAGTCCTGCCGACTGGGCTCTGCCTCACAAAGGTGCCAGGCTGCAGGGAGCTGGACTGAGGGTCTCCACATAAGACCTGCAAAGCGGTCCAACCTGTCCTGGCAGCAGACCAAGATCTGGGGAGGGCCACACAGACTTTCCTGGAAACAGGCAGTTGAGCTGTGACTAGGTAACCTCTGTGGAAGCTGCAGTTGTCCTCCCCCCCACAACTGGAGGAAGCTTTTTGAAATATCAGACAAACAGGCCTGAGGTTGTGGTTCAATGGTCCAGAGCTACCTAGCACACTTCAGGCCCTGAGTTCCATCCTAGCACTGCAAAAAATAAAAATCAGACAAATATTCTAATTTTAAAAAAATGGCCCTAAGAGTTGAGCGTGGTGGCACATGCCTGTAATCCCAGGGCAAGATCAGCCTGAGCAACTTAGTGAGACCCTGTCTCAAAAGAGAAAAATTAAAAGGGCTAGAAATGTGAGTCAGTGGTAAAGCAACCCTGGGTTCAATCCCAGTGCCAAAAAAAAAAAAAAAAAAAAAAAAAAATCCCAAGGTTTTTTGAACAGACACTTCACAAAAGACACAAATGGCCAATAATGAGCATGAAGAAAAGTTCTCAGCATCATTAGTCATTAGGGAAATATAAATGAAAACCACAAAGAGACTCCACCATGCACCTGCTAAAAAGAGTAAAATTAAAGAGATTGACCCTTTAATCTCAAGTGTCATCAGAGATGGAGCAATTGGAAATCTCATACGCTGCTGGTGGAAGTGTAAGGAGTGACTCCTTTGGTAGTTTCTTAAGTATTCACCTCCCCAGCTATCCAGCAATCCCACTACTAGTTATTTACCCATGAGAAATAAAGACATAAATATGAAGACATCAATATGTATATGGTCTACAGGATCTTCCCTGCCTGTCCTTCTACCTCTCTCCTCCTCACTTACTACACTCTTGCTTGATTCACTTACTACCCTGCCATCCTTGCTGCTTCTTGAATAGGTCAAGTTCATTCTCACCCCAGGGCCTTTGTACTTGCTGCCACCGCTGTGCTGCGAGTTGAATGTCTCCTCCAAAACTCATGTTGCCCTTGTAACAGTATTAAGGGGGGAGGGGTGCTGGGTGACTTAGGGAGACCTTATCAAAAAACTAAATAAATAAATAAATAAAAAGAGCCAGGGATGTGGCTCAGTGGCAAAGCACCCGTGGGGTCCAAACAAAAGAAGAGGTGGGGACTGGGGATATAGCTCAGTTGGTAGAGTGCTTGCCTCGCAAACACAAGGCCCTGGGTTCAATCCCCAGCACCAAAAAAAAAGGTGAGATCTTCTCTCCTGAGTGGATTGAAGCCTCATTGATGAAGCGAATTTCTAATAAAAAGGATAAATTCCTCCAATTTCCTCTGCCCGGCATGTGATAGGTTGCCCTACTGCCATTTTATGAGTCAGCAAGCAGGCTGTCTCCAGAGGCCTGTGCGAGGCTCCCAGACTTCCCCGCCTCCAGAACCAGGAGACAAATCAACTTCTATTGTTTACAGATTCCCCAGTCTGTGGCATCCGGTCATGGCTATGGAAAGTGGACCGACACCCGGCCTATCTGATGCTTTTCCCAAAGTCTTTGCATTCTCAGGTCTCAGCTCAAATGTCAAGTTCTCACGGAGGCTCCCCTGACCGCCACTTCTAAAGTCACCCCACAACCTCCAGTTTCATTTTCTCCCTGGTATTTGTCAAACCCTTGATTTGCTGATTTACAAGTTCCTTTTTTTTTTTTTTTTT
>JAJEJO010045902.1:0-14793 GCA_020662805.1 Glaucomys volans | reverse complement strand
AAAAACCAATGCCTAATGCCTATGGGCATATACAGTGTCCCATCTCCTGGAACCCACCTCTTGTTCAGTATCTCCTCCTGAGTGGCTCACAGCCACTTCAAACTAAAACCTGTCCCAAAAAGAACACCTGGTCTTCCTCAAAAATCCTGTTCCTCCCAGTATCTCCTCCCTCCTGATGAAGAGCAATCACATCTTCCCATTGCTCAGACTTTAAAAATCCCCAGCTCATCCCTCACTGTCCCAATGTCACATAGGCACGCCATCAGCACTTTATTATTTCAACCTTCCAGTTATAATCCAAGAGCAAAGGATGACACTCTGATCATCCTTTCCCTTTACCCATGCTTAAATTTTCCACTGAGCACCTGTCACCAGATACAAAGCTACTGTATTTCCTCTATCTATCTATCTATCTATCTATCTCTCTGTCTTCCCCTAAAGCACGTAAGCTCCACAAGCATTGGGATCTTTAGTGCTGTCTGCTACCACACTGCCCACACCCAGGGCATGGTGGGCACACAGAAGGCACTCAGATTTGTCTGTTCAATAAAAACACCCTCTGTAAATCCCCAATTTGATATAAACTCATTATATCAAATTTTATTAGCCTAAAACAGAATCATCTTGAGTTGCAGAAATGAATCTAAGGTTGTCCAAGGCACTGGCTCTTAGCCTGGAGTCTGCAGATGGGTTTCAGGAGATGGTGAGGTTAGGGAAACGGATGCAGATGTGAATTTCTCGACAGTCAGTGACGAGAGTACTGGGTGGGCAAGTACAGTGATGGGAGTACTAGCTGGGGCAGCCGGTCGCCAGCATCAGCTTCTCCTCCAGCATCCCAGCAATCCAGCTCAGGCCCTCGCTGCACACAGAGTGAACAAAAGGAAGAGCAAACCCACCCTCCAGGTTCACCAGAGCTGCCCTCTCATCACGTCCCCAAGGGCCTGGCTCAGAGGAGGACCTGACTTGCCTGATGCCCTCCACCTCTCCCCCATCTCCAAGCCCTGGAGTTCTATGCTCACTCGGGCACAAAGTGACTGGAGGGGCTGGGGTTGTGGCTCAGTGGTGAGTGCTTGCCTAGCACATGTGAGGCACTGGGTTCCATGCTCAACACCACATACATACATACATACATGTGTGTATGTTATTTAAAAAAAAACCAAAGTGGTGACTGGAATGGGTCCCAGCAAACACATCTTCCCATTGCTCAGACTTTAAAAATCCCCAGCTCGTCCCTCTCTGTCTCCAACATCACACGGGCACACCGTCAGCAAACTTTATTATTTCAACCTTCAAGTTATGATCCAAGAACAACCACACTGACCCACTGATCATCCTTTGCCTTTACCCATGCTTAAATTGTCCACTTAGCACACAGCAGGTGGTCTGTCAGCACGGGTCACCACCCAGCAGGTCCACCAGCAGGTCCACCAGCAGGTCCACCGTCAAATTAAAATGAAACACGTGGCATGAATTCTTACTCCTTGGTGATGTTCCTCCACTCGTGACGCTTGCTGGAACCCAGCTCACCCCTTTCCCTTCACGTGCGCCTCTTCTTTCTGTGTTAACGTAAGTGGCATGGCTGGGGGCGGGGGCTGTTCCCCTGCACTCCCTCTGCCCTGGGCCCATGTGGGTCCTTCCAGGCCATTCAGAGGTTCCAGGCCAGGTCACCAGCTCTGTTGTTCTGGGCCTGTGGTGAAGCAGCACCCCATGGTGCTGGGGAGAGAGAGAAGGTAGAAAGGAAAAGAACAAGCCTACAGGCAAAAGGGGAGAGGTCCCCGTCCTGGTTCACGCCCAGCCTGCCTGTCTTCTTCTCTCCCAAGGCCACTCGGCTCTGTTTCCTTCGCAGCCTCCTTCCTCTCACCTCACATCTTTACAACTCTTTTCCCCACACTACATCCAACCAGCCCCAAGAATCTGCAAGTGCTTTGAATGGAGAAATGTCCTCTCCGTTTAAAAATTTTAAAAAGATACATGTAACAGGATGTCACTTCTGCAGCCTGCCACGTCATGCAGGGATGAAAGCACTGTTCCTTCTTGCAGGAAGGAACAGGCCCTTACAACTTGCGGGGAAAGGACCATACAAGTAGCAGCTGATGGCTGACTCTAATTAGCACACCCAAGGGCCACCCGCCAAGTACGGGAATAAATTGTCACCAAGATCCCTTCTGAGCCCATGAGCATGTGATGTTGACTATGAAAATCTGGCCACTAGTGCCTGTTCAAATCAAATGCTTTCTTCCAAGTGACTGAACCTCATCCTCCATGAGAGAGGACACAGCTCCTGCCTCCAGGCTGAGGAAGCTCCTCTCCAGACCAAGGGATAGGACTGCTTAGCAAAGCAAGCAGCGCACCAGGATTTGTGTACCAAGAGGCACAGAAAAGAATACACCCCCCGGGCGTGGTGGCGCACGCCTGTAATCCAAGCAACTTGGGAGGCTGAGTCAGGAGGATCACGAGTTCAAAGCCAGCCTCAGCAACTTAGCGAGGCCCTAAGCAACTCACTGAGACCCTGTCTCTAAATAAAATACGAAATAGGACTGGGGATGTGGCTCAGTGGTCGAGTGCCCCTGAGTTCAATCCCTGGTTCCAAAAAAATAAAAATAAAAAAATAAAAAAATACACCCTGTTTAGGTTAAAGAGCCCTTCCAAAAGCTGACTTGTGTGCATGTGAGCATGCAATTCACATTGTTTTTAATTAAAAAGAGCCCAACTGTAGACTAAACACCGCTCAAAGTTTATCAGCCCAGAGGAAATAAACATCTGTCCATTTGAGTTAACCCAGGAGACGCGCCATCGCACGCAGCTTGCAAACCCACGCCTCACGACCACGCCATCGGTACAGGCGACTGCATATTTGCAGTGGCCCCAACCTGCTTTTCAGGTCCCAAAACCCCTCCTCACAGCCAGTTGGTTGCCTCCTCAGCCCCTGAGCACATCTTGATGACCTGCATCCATCCCTACCCAGTCGGCCTCCTTCCTCCATTTTGTGGGTGTGTCTGTGTCTGGGGAGGGGGGTGTCCCCCCCTGGGGGGGGGTGGGGGGGGGGTTAAATTTTAACACACTTTACTTTCCAGAGCAGTTTGAGGTTTGCAACAGAACTGAGCAGAAAGTACAGCTCCCATATGCCCCACCGCCACCAGGGCACAGCCTCCTCCACTTCCAACATACCCACCGACTGATGAACCCCACGCAGACACATCAGAAGCACCAAGGTCCTCGGCTGACATCAGGATCCACTCTTGGTATGGTCCATCCTAAGGGTCTGGACAAATGCATGATACGTACCCACTATCACAGATTCATACAGAGTTATTTTCACTGCCCTAAATTCCCCTGTGCTGACAAACACTGATCTTTACAGTCCCCAGAGTCTTTTCCAGAACATCATATAGTCAGAATCATACAGGATGCAGCCTCTTCAGACTGGCTTGTCTCCCTCACTAACATATGCTCAACACTCCTCCACTCTCTCGGTTTGATAGTTTACTTCTGTGTATTTGCTGAGTCATATTCCACTACGTGGATCTGCCACAATTTATTTACCTATTCACCAACTAAATGACATCTTGATTCTTCCAGGTTTGGCCATTAGAAATAAAGCTGCTATGAACATCTGTGTGCAGGGTTTTGTGAGGACATAAACTTTAAAGTCGCTTGGGTAAATACCAAGGAACACACGGGTCACGCGAGGGGAAGTTTAGCCTCGTACACAACAGTCTTCCCAAGTAGCTGCACCATTCTGCAGTGAAGAACAATCCCTGACCGCCTCCTCTTTCATCTGATTAATCAACTCCTGCTTCAGGTTCCAGCTCCTCCATGGAGCCCCCTCCCACCCCTCTCCAGCAAACTTTCCCTTGCCTAGATCCACGGGCACTCGCAAAAAACCCTGGCACAAACCTCACCACAGAGTCCAACCCCTGGAGGCTCGCAAATGAGATCCCTGCAGCAAGTGCATTTATGATTTTTAAATCATGATTTTAAAATGTAAGTTAAAGAATTAAGGAAATTCCCTAGAAAAATCCAGATTCCCAAAAGTCAGACAGCTGACGCTGTCCACGCTGCCTCATACCACACTGCAGTTCTCTATTCTACCCACTCTCACTCCCAAAGAAATGCCAATCACTGCCCCCAGGTTCCCAGCAGCCCAGGTGGGGATGGCTGCACAGTAACGTGAATGTAATCCACACTTACAAAATGGTAAGCTGACACATTTCCCCTTGTGTGTATTTACCATATGTTTTAATTCACAGAAGTGGTGCCAATGGAAATCTACTAAATCGACCTCCTGGCACCCTGAGGGATTGAGACCTCACATGGCAAACACTGGCACAGACACTCCCCACTGAGTGTACACTGCCCTTAGCGCCCATCTCCCTGACAGGCAAAGGGCCCCCAAGCGCAGGAATGGCCTCTCTGTCATCTCTGCACACTCTGCCCAGCGCAGACTCTAGGACCCCACTGAGCTCAGCGAGGACCTGTGCTGCCCGGAAATGGAAGGACAGATGGTCACTGAGGGTGGTGCTGGGACTCCTTCCACTCAGAGCTTCCTCCTGGGGCAGCGCACTCTTGGGCCACTCCTGTGTGGCCTCTGGTTTCCCACAAAGCAAGGAGGAAGTGAAAATGCAAAATGGCAACAGGACAAGTCCCTCCCTGACTAAAGGGGACGACACATGCCCACTTGAGGTCCCGGGCTACCTTGTCAAGGGCCCACATGCCAAGCAGTGTTCCAGAGCAGCCTGGGAGTATGCAAAGCCACTGAAACACTTGGCACCTCTTTCTGGAAGTTTCAGTAAACTGTGGAGTAGAAAAAACTAAACACTAAGGAACCAGAAAAAAAACAAAGAAACGTCACTTCACTGAACACAGCATGCTGTGTGGGGCCTTCACCTTCCCTCAGGGCCCTGGAGAGAGACTGAAAGGACAGGCTCTTCGACCTTGGGCTGTCTGCGCACCAAGAGGCCCAGCTGCCTGGTGATAGTGGTCAGGACCCGTCTCTAAGCTACAGCCTCAGCAGCCACATGCGGCAGCCCAAGAGGACCTTTGCCAAGAAACCACTAGATCAGCCACCCATGAAGATGGCAGCATTACCCACACCTCCACAAGGCCCGTCCCTCCTGCCTCTCATGTCCCCCTCCTCCCCATCAGATGACCCCTCTGCATAGCCCCCACCACCCAAGCTCTGACCACCCCCCAACCTCCATGCAATGCCCTGAACTTCATGATCTGCAAATCCCCCTTAGCTCTTGGCTCCCTGCTTACCCAAGGACATGATTTCCCTCTGCCACGGCCATCTAGCCCCCAAGGGGTCCTTCAGTCTCTCCACCTCCCAGCCGAGGACACCCTAGAGCCTCAGTCACCTCAGCTCTCTGCTTCTCCCATCCATCATCACTGCAGCTACTGAGCCAGGCCTCCCCTTCACCCCGGCTAAAAGCGTCAACACCCTCCACATCCAGGACAAAGGGTACCCAAAACCCCAGGCTGTCCACCTTCTTGTTCTCATGTCTTCTGGAACTTTCCTCCCTCTCTACCTTCATTTGAATGTAAGTATATGAAAGATGGGCTTTCCTACCTGTCACTCTATTCCTACCGAGACTTCCTGGTCCTTGAAGTCTATTAACTGAGTTGAGTCTCCTGCCTTCACCAGAGTCCACCTCCCTGTCAACCCCCTGCCTTCAAATACCACCTAAATGCCAACAGTGTGTGGAGAGCAGGCTGGACCCTGCTCAGTTACTCCATGATGTGTAGAACAACCTAACCCGAGTTACTTCCCTTTGTAAAAACATGGCTTGCCATGAACAACCCCATTTTGAATATAAGTGCCAAGGTATGCCTTGTTGGTACAAGTAAACAATTGCCATGTGCCTGGCACAACCATAAGGCATAAATTAATAACTACCTTACACATGCCAACTTATCAAGATAAACCAAGGAATACTTGGATATGTGGACATCCCAAATCATATCAGGACACCACACATGGGAGCTAATCAACCCCACCAGACGGAATCCCCTCACCTAAGACCCACAAAAGGAGACTAGACATGCCACCATCTGGTCACTCACCACTACCACAATGACAAGCCTCCAATTTCCTGCCCCACTAGGCTTCAGTAAAGCGTTCTTTCTCCTGCCCATGATGACCACACATGCACGGCCCACTCCAAGCTGGCACTCTGAAACTGGAACTGCAGTCTGTCCACCAAGTCCCTCTGCTTTGACAACTATGCAGAATTGGTTCTTAAAATCCTTATCTGACCAACTACAGTGTTCATTTCTCTCTCTTTCTGCCTGTGACCTTGGCATTGAGCATCCTATAACCCTGAGGCCATCTCAACCCTTTCTTGATTTTCTGTGATGTATTTCAGGCATTGTGTGAAATGCGATGTGTGACTTGAGGGCTACAGTTATCAGACATTAAGATGGGAATGCAAGAGCCTGTGTTCCAGCCACACTCACCTGACATTGTTCTCAAAACCTCCCAAGCTTCTGTCGGTCCCCTCCCTGGGAGCACCTGCTCTTCCCTATCTTCACCCATGACTGGAGCCTCTCTCCTCCATCTCTCAACCTAACCGTCACTTCCCCAGAGAGGTCTCACTGCTGTGTGTAAGAAAACACATACTCGTTTGTGGCTCTTCCCTCTACAACAAAAGCTCTCTGAAGTCAGAAGCCAGGGCCTTCCCTGGGCTACTGGCCAGGCACAGGTGCACCCATAGTAAGCCTTTTGGATAAATATATGAATGACTCTCCCCAGCTGAGAAGCAGAGGTGAGATCATTCAGACCCCTGGGCCACAGCAACCTTCTTCCAATTCCTTCCTGCAAAAGAAGGGGAATGCACGGGTCAGCTGAGGTTAGTAAATCATTCAACAAATGCCCCAGGTCCACTCAAGGAATTTGTAAGGAATAATGCATTCTAAACACTTTTAACTGTGGCGAAAGTTAATCATTGGGGAGTCTTCCTTGGAGAATGGCAACGGAGGCTGTGGGAAATTCCTTTGGCCCAGCCTGGGACTCCGTCAGGGCAGGGGTGGGTAGAAGGAGGGCCTCAGGGTGAGAGCCTATGGGGGTGGGAACTGGAGTAGGCCCACACTGTCATCTCCTGGTGAGAGGCACCCCTGCTATTGCATCCTCCCCCACTAAGAAGGGCTTCTCGGCCTCTGCACCACTGACATTTCAGGCTGGGTAATTCTCTGTAGAGGGCTGTCCTGTGCACACAGAATGATTAACAGCATCCCAGGCCTCTACCCTCCGGAAGTCAGAAGCATCTCCCCATTCCAAGTGGGGACAATCGAAAAATTTCCAGATGTTGCTTGGGTGACAATATCACATAAGTGAGATCCCCTGCTCTGAGGCCTTTCTGGAAAAGTTAGCGCACTTTACTTCAAATGCTCTTCCCAGACAGAAGCTGTAGGACAATGACAGCAGGTCTCTTGGCCACCAAAGCAATAAATAAAAACCCATCGCCACTGGTTCAGTTCTCTAGGAGTTCACAGTCCATGAACATAGTCTACCTATGTTAACAAAGAATTACAATAAGATGGTGCAGGTGTGGTCCTGAGCTATGAACAGAACCTGCCTCTTGGCTTCCTTTTAAGTCTCAGAGCTAAGGGATCGATATTCTAGCTCACCGAAGACTCATCTCAAAGTGTGGTCCCCAAGCAGCCACAGCATCATTCCATAACTTGTTGGAAATGCAAATTCCTTTCGGTTGGGGATGGAGCCCAGTGGAAGAGCATTTGCCTAGCATGTGTGAGGCCTTACTTTGATCCCCAACACCACAGCGAAATAAATATATTAAATCTACTATAGAAAGGCAAATCCCTCAGGCCCCCACCTCAGATCTCAATCTGTACCAATCTGTATCTTACCAAGTCCTCCAAGTATGGCAGAAGCAAACTAGAGTCTAAGAAGCTGCCATGCAGTGTGCTCTGACATCCCAAGTGGGAAGCACTCATCCAGCAAATACACCAACATCCAACCCCAGCCCATTACAAAATCTCGACCTCAGCCTGGGCAGTTTTCAAACAGAAATCCACAGAGTTCCAAGGCCCCATCCCAAACACATAAATCAGAATAAAACAACCAGTTCATCTTGTTTTTATGTGGTCTTTTTCTGCCCACCATTCCCCAGCAGATCCTGGTCATCCACCATGTCTAGGAACCGTTGGTATAGTAGATAGGAGAAGCAAGAAGGCTTTTCTAGAAAGACACAAAACTTGAGCAAACTAGGAGAACAATGTGGAGTTCACAGAGGAGGCGAGGCAGAAAGGGAACACACTGTCCAGAAACACAGAGCCAACACATGCAGAGGACACTGCCTGGAGACAGCAGGGGCAGAGAGGCAGGGTGTTGGTGTGGTAACAGGGTAGCCAGAGGTTTGTATCCCCGACTCAGGAATGTGGACTTTGCCCTGAAGGTACCAGGGAAACAGCAAGTTTTTAAGTTACTTTGCAAGTGATGGACTGTGGAAGGCCAGGAAGCCCAACCAGGATCCAGAATTGAAAGAAACAGTAAGAAAGTGTAACCAGTACGACTGGCCGCAGGCCCTCACTCATCCATACCAAATCCACCCTGCCCTCACTCCCTCTGAACAACACAAATCTCACCTCCCTTTCCTTGGCCCTGACTCTGGAACCCTCTGCCACGAAGACAAACCAAGTGAGCCAAAATCAGAACTTAAAATTCATCATCCTGTTGCTAATTTATCCTAGGAACTCAAAACAAGCAACTGAAATCCCAGAAATCAATTCAAAGGAAAAAAAATTAAAAGATAATAAGGCAAAGCACCAAAATTAGGAAATCAGCAACTGTTGTCAGAGGCAATTGGCTGACATCATGAAGTAATGCGGAGTGAAAGGAGAGCTGGGCCAACGGGGAAGAGCATGCTCCTGGGCACACAGCTCATGGGAGGCAGCAGAAAACAGAGTCCAACACACAGAGGCAAAGAACAGAGCTGCCCATGAGAAGCACCAAAATCCCAGCTTTGAAGGTGAAGCACATGCCCAGCTGTAGAACAAATGGGGGAAATGGTTAACATGAAAATTCAAAGTATTCACCCAACGCATAATTAGATAACTGTGAAGGAGGAAGGACTAAAATGGAGGGGCACCAGTAGCCAAGATTCATCCTGGATAATCTAAAGGGGTCCTAAATGGAATGACAAGCGATCTTATAAGAAAGAGGCAGAGCTGGGGGTGTAGCTCAGTGGAGAGCACGTGCCCAGCATGCACGAAGCCCTGGGTTCAACTCCCATCACCAAAACACAAAGGCAGAGGAGATCTGAGTCACACACAGGTGTGGAGACAGGTAGAGACCGAGGCGGTGCACACACAAGCCATGAGCTTCCAGCACCAGCAGTGGCCAGGCATATTCTCCCCCAGTAAGGCCCCACCTGCACCTTGGGTTTGGACTCCCGGCCTGCAGGACTGTAAGAGAATTTCTGTTGTTTCAAGCCACCAGCTACAAAGTAAGGTGTTAGAGCAGCCTCAGGGAACTGGTACGGTCCCATCGCTGTTATCCCCTATGGAGTGGCTTATCAGGGCACACAACTCATGTGTGATACAGCTGAGATTCCAACCCACAGAGTGAGGGACTCTATTCTTATCCGGCAAGTAGAGGCCCCAAGGGACCAGCCTGGGCCTTCCCCCACTAGTAGGTGGAGCACTGTCCCTGTGGTCAGGATGCACAGTGGGCATTTCCTCAGGGGCTCTGCCCTTTCTCCCTCGTGTGTTATCAACTCCTCTTCAAAAGCTGTCCAAGTCGGTGAAGAGGAGTTGGGAGGTCAAAGCAAAGGACTAGAGAAACAGCGGGTGGGAAGTGAGAGGGAAGAAGCTTGTGTAATAAAGAATGTGGCTGGATTTTGTCCCTGGTTCCTCCAAGTCTTGGGAATTTCCCAAGTCCCAGGAGTGGAACCTGATGGTTTATGCTAACAAGGTGACTCATGGTGACCCCCTGAGAGTTAATGTTAACAGTGACTCAGGGTGGGGGCTGCCCCAGATAAACCAACCCTGTGTTGAGAGGTCTGAGTTTTGGGCCAGGTGCTCTGGCCTAACCTCCAGGGTGGGGGGCGCTGGAGACTGAGTTCAAGTCCATGGCCTACGTGCCCATCAATCATGCCTAAGAAGGTAACCCCAGAAAAAGCCCTAGACACCAAAGCTTAGATGAGCTTTCTTGATTGACAACACTCTGAATATTGTGGCTCACTGATGTGCAGTCAAGTGACAGGTCCCGACTCCACAGGATGGGACACAAAGAGTCTTGCATCTGGGACCCTCCAGACCTCATCCTGTGTTATTCTCCCTTTGACTGGTTCTAGCTGGAATCTGTTTGCTAGACTAAAATTTTAATTCTAACTATAGCATTTTCTGAGTTCTGTCATTCGTGCTGAACCTAAGGGGTCACAGAAAACCCCAAAGTTATAGCCAGTTGGTCAGAAGTGAGAATGGCCTGGGGACCCCTGATCCTGCACCTGGAGTCTGAAGGGAGGGCAGATGCAAGGTAGACTGAGCCCTTCCCTGCAAAGCTCAGATCCACTCCAGGCAGCTGGCAGAAGTCACTGCAAGCAGGGGCTCACACCTCAGGATGGCCACTTCCTTAGCTTCTGCCAGCCAAGATGTCAGCTCACCTTCAGCCTCCCCGGTCCTGACCACCCGTTACCCCACATCTTCCCTGTCCCCACCTCAGCTAACACAGCAGCCCTCTACCTGGCACCTACCAGCCCATCACTGTTCCCATGAGTACCTGTACTGCAAGCACTAAAAGCCAAAGACTAGGGATACTAGGAAAGGTCCCTCCTCCCACCGCACCAACTGTAGGATGAGTTCTCAAATTTCAGTCTGCAAGGAAACCACCTGAGGAGCTCATGAAACATAAGCCCAGATGCCACCTGTCAGGATTCTGACTCTACAGACCTGAGGTGGAGGCTGAGGATGCAGGGCCACGCTTCTGCATTAGTCCCACTGAGGCTGACTGGTAAATGATTACCCATCAAAACAGGCCAGGGCAGACACAGACCTCGAAAACTCTAGGACAGCCCATGAGCCCCAGAGAAAAACTGCCTTAAGAGTTCATGATCAGTTAAGAGGTTAAACTAGGACCAAAAACCCAGGTTTTGGGGCACCTGGTCCAAGGAAACTCAGAAAGAACAGGTCGACAATCACTCCCTCACCCACCTGCAGCAGAAGCCTGAGAGAGGGGCTTGGAAGCAGGGATTCGGGCTAGCACCTTGCAACCCAGAATGAATGGGAGCACACTGGTCCCCAGTCCTGTGTCCCTTCAGGGCCACCAGTCCTGCCCCCACTGGGCACTGGCACAGAAGAGGCTCAGGCTCCAGACAGTTGTGAGAAATGATGGCAGCGGTAGGGACAAAGTAAAAAGGGCTGTCGAGGACAATGGAGGGAACAGGAGCTCCAGTGGGCCATGTTGGGCAGAGAAGGCAAGATGCAAGGAGGGACACCTAGGAAGGAGAACTTGGACCTCTCTGGTTAAGAGGCTGACAGAGAGAGTCAACATGCTCAGAAAACCCCAACTGTGCTGGGAAACCACCTTAAAATTTGAATAAGGTATCATACCAGAGTCCAAATCTGACAAATGTCTGTGTATAGAAGTATTTTCATTTTATATATTTTTTTTTTCATTCCAGTGTTGGCTGCGCTGAGTTAACAAGGATATACATTCACAAGATTGGTATATTTCAAACTGATTCAATTTTTCTTTAAAACAATCAGTATTATTTAATTAAATCTACAAAGCTGATAGATCTTTGCTTCCAACACTGAACTTCTAGAAATTCTCTCCACAAAAC
Organism: Glaucomys volans; assembly: GCA_020662805.1. Classification (NCBI taxonomy): domain Eukaryota; kingdom Metazoa; phylum Chordata; class Mammalia; order Rodentia; family Sciuridae; genus Glaucomys; species Glaucomys volans. The sequence continues at coordinate 2,992 of JAJEJO010045902.1, read as the reverse complement.
AAGTTTTAAACCCCACATAAGGTTACCTCTTTCCTTCTCCATTGCCTAAGCCAACACCTGGGCCGTAGAAGGTACTCGAGAGTACCAAAAGGTTCCATTTGTATTAAGCAATGCTACATTTTAAAAGGGGGCAAAACATGAAACCCTCTCAGTATAGACACTAATTTAATTTAGATGATGAAAGAGAAACACTACAGGTTTATCAATGAAAAAGTAAAAGATATAAACCAGGAAGAGGTTGAGATTGAGTTCTAGTTCTTTTTGAGGACAGGGAAGAACCTGAGATTGGTAATGGACATCTGGGCCAAAAACCCTCTTTCTTTACCTGGATGGTGGTTACCAAGTGTTAACCTTATAATTCTTTAAGTTGCATTTGTTTGGATAATACTCTGTGTCTTTAATATGAAGGGTGAAAATACATCAAGTGTGCCAGGCCTGGTGGTGCACGCCTGTAATCCCAGTGACTTGGAGGCTGAGGATCACAAGTTCAAGGCCAGTCTCAGCAACCTGATGAGGCACTAAGCAACTTAGTGAGGCCCTGTCTCAAAACAAGAAATAAAAAGGACTACCACTGCAGCTCAGTGGCAAAATGCCCCGAGTTCAATCCCCAGTACCACAAAAAAAAAGTAAAATGAGAAGATGCACAATGTGATTGTAATGGATAATTTGACTAATTTAACAGTATATATGACGGCCACTCTTCACTCCTCAGACTTGCCATCCAGGGCAGAAAGTGAGCAGGGGAGAGGCAAGGCTAGATCGGCCAGGAACTGACCACTGTCGACACCCACAGATGAAGACTCGGGGTTCATCTATTGCTCCCTCTATTTTTACATATGGTTGTCATGTTCCATCATCAAAAGGAAGAGAGGAAGGAAGGAGGGAGACTGGGAGAAAATCCACATTAGTGCAGGTCTTCTGCACTGGGAATTAGATAAGCACTGAGTTTTCTCTATGAGAAGAGGGATCATCACCCACCCAACTACTAATACTAGTATTATCTGTGGTTAGAAATGAAATGAGTATGTTTTTCTCCAGTCTACTCTGACTGTACATTTTTCATCTTTTACTTAGTAGAGTGATTCAAGATAAGCTAACAGGAAAGTAGAAAGGAAAGGTAGGCCCAACACTAACCACTGAACTATGCCTGGGTGGAGCTCACCTGATCCCCTGGTCACCCTTCCTCACAGTGTGACTCTATTTCCTAAGCTCCCTTGCAGTTAGGCAAGACACGGTGGCATGAAAGAAGAAATGTGACCTCCCACACACACCCTTCCCTCTTCCTACCCTGCACAGGGCAGCAACCAAGCTTCAACCAAGCAGACAACAGGGGGCCTGGCCTGGGTCCTTGCACATCAATCCCCTGGAGACTTGTTAAAACACAGACTCTGATCCACTATGTCTAAGGTGAAAACTGAGACTGCATTCTCCCAAGACCCAGGTGACAGCCATGCTTACTAGTGTGTGGACCACACTTTAAGTAGCAAGGCTCTCAGCAGAGCCACCACCAGTTTCTCTGTTTCTGCTGCCTCAAAGATGGTGGCCAGACTCCCAAAGCACAAGAAATAAAAGCAGGAATCAATAAATGGCATAGATTTAAACTAAAAAGGGTTTTCTCAGCAAAGGAAACAATCAGTAATGTGAAGAGAGAGCCTTCAGAGTGGGTGAAAATCTTTGCCACACACACTTCAGAGACAGCACTAATCTCCAGAATCTATAAAGAACTCAGAAAACTTTACACCAAGAATACAAAGAACTCAATCAATAAATGGGCTAAGGAACTGAGCAGACACTTCACAGAAGAAGATTTACAAGTAATCAACAGATATATGGAAAAATGTTCAACATCTCTAGTAATAAGAGAAATGCAAATCAAAACTACCCTAAGATTTCATCTCACACCAATTAGAATGGCTATTATCAAGAATACAAGCAACAGTGGGTGTTGGTAAGGATGCCAGGGAAAAGGTACACTCATTGCTGGTGGGGTTGCAAATTGGTGCAGCCACTCTGGAAAGCAGTATGGAGATTTCCTAGAAAACCTGGAATGGAACCACCATTTCACCTGGTTAACCCATGCCTTGGCCTATACCCAAAGGACTTAAAATTAGCATACACAGTGACATAGTCACATCAATGTTTACAGCAGCTCAATTCACAATAGCTAGATTGTGGAACCAACCTAGAAGCCCTTCAATAGATAAATGGATAAAGAAATTATGGTATATATACACAATGGACTATTATTCAGCCACAAAGAAGAATAAAATTTGCAGGTAAATGGATGGAGTTGGAGAATATCATGCTAAGTGAGATAAACCAATCCCAAAAAACCAAAGGCCAAATGTTTTCTCTGATAAGTGGATGATGATACATAATGGGGGTGGAGACAGGGGGCAAGAGAAGAATGGAGGAAGGACAGATTGTGTAGAGGGAAATGAGAGGTGGGGAGGAGGCAAGGGGAAGGAAAGATAATAGAATGAGACTAATATCATTACCCTATGTACATAGATGAGCACACAAAGTGTGACTCTACTTTGTGTACAACCAGAGAAATGAAAAGCTGTACACCATTGTGTGCAATGAATCAAAAGATAATAATAAAAATAAAAAGTAAAAAAAGATGGCAGCAAAATGATCAACAGCGGAAAACACACCAAAAAAATAAATAAATAAATAAATAAAGACCTGACCAGAGAGAGCCAGCTGGCCTTTCTTTCTTGACTCATAACAAAGTTTAACTTGGGTCTATGATTAACCCCAGCATTAAAAAGTGCAGCAGGCAAATGAATCCGGAGACAGCTGCAGCCAGATCACGTTAGCGTGCAACGTGATCGGAGTTGGCTGGTTCTGTCAAGAACAGTCTCCACCACCCCGACCCAGGCTCAGTGAACACAGAGATCCAAAGGCAATCTCAGCCACAGCACTGCGAGCGCTGGCCTAAGAACAGAGGGCAAGAAGACACATCGCGCTGTCCTCCACGCAGGTCCCC
>JAJEJO010045901.1:113623-124404 GCA_020662805.1 Glaucomys volans | reverse complement strand
ACTTAGCTCTATTTTTAGAGGACATTCAGGAGAGACTGGCTTATTTAGAGGCTAACAATATGGGATACAGAAGTATTTTTGACACCTTCCCCCAAGAGGGGGTGGAAGCACTTGGCTTGTCTGTTTCATTTTTCAGATGTGATATTAGATTATTCTACTTAATTTATATTAAATAATTACATATGGAAATTTTATAAAACAATATTCAGATAAACAGGCTATATATGGTTTCAAGATTAAGGATCTTCCCTAGATTTTGTCAAGAGACCCGCTTAGGAAAAAATAAGTATACATAAAAAGATTTTTTGTAGGTTCTAACAATTATTATGAACATTTACTAAATCTTTTAAACTGCTTTCCATATATAAGCTGAGAGATATATATATTTCCTACATACACAATTATATTGTTAATTTTAAGCTTAGAACATTGCTTTAGATTGCACATACATAGCATTCTTTTACAACATTACTTTAAATGCCAGATTTTTGTCACATAGTTCATTTATCCAAAACCCTAAGTTGGACATTTGGATTATTTTTGCTACTTTAAAAACACGTTATTAAAGATAGTCATACAACTATATCTTTATATATAGATTTTTTCCCATAGATCCCATAAAATACAATAGCTAGATTAATGACATAAATTCTAAGATTTTTAAATAATGTATTGAATCACTATCCTGAGAGACACTACCAATTCTAATATGATGACTTAAGTTAATTTAGAATAATAAGGCCAATACCTATAAAACAAACAGGTGATGAGACTAATTTTCAATGTCTGTACCAACTGCATTTTATAGCTTTGTAACTCAGCCCCCTATTAGAGACAAAATTAGATCATATGTTTGGTGGAAAGTGGGCCTTTTTTCTTTTATTGTAATGCCTTTTTCAACTTCACAACATTGATTTTAATTACAGGTAACTTTTATTTATCTTCCTGGCCAAATATAAATATTTATTGTCACTTCTTATGGTTTAAATATTTGCACAACGCTAGGCTACTGTCTACAAATTAAGATTAATAAAGCTCCAGTTTATAGCAATCTTTCTACAAAATAAATAAAAATAAAAAGGGGGAAACAGATCCCTATGTAAATCTACTTAATTTCATAAAATATTGTTTAAAAATTATTATATTAGGAGATTCACTACTGCTGAGTGACACATGGAGAAATAGAATACATCAGATTTTACAATAAAAAGATCTTAAATCTCCAACAACAATATTTATATGCTAGCTCTATTTAGCTTTCAGGTAAGTAAAATATATGGGAGATCTGTGGGCCCCATTTCCCAGATCCACCTTTAATACATCCAATGATGTGGACTGGAGAATCAATTCCAGTGTTTGCTGATGGTGTCACATGATGGAGGTTTTACAGATGTTCACATTGCACCCATCCATGTGACTTGATTTGACTCTACTGGCTGCAATGGAGACTTATCTATATGCTGGTCCCATGATAGGCTCTAGCTGTCTAGATGTAACTTTTAAGAAATAGAAGACATAAGAAATACCTAGGCCAGCCAATTATACCAGCCCTTGGAACCTAGGATTGTATGTTCAAAGAGTTATTAGAATGGGACTTTCTCATATAAAACCAGTCATCTCTATGAAATATTCACCAATTTCTTACTGCCTTAATTGCTTTGTGATAGAATTTGACACTTTTCCTAAATGGATAAAATATACAAATGTTTTTCCAATGCTACATACTATTTCTAAAGGTGGTGGATGTGGTTTTGGATTGACCTTAAAAAATTGATCAAAGACAGTTATATAAAATATTTTCCCCTAGAAGATTCAAAGCCAACAAGGCTTAATGTGGCAACATTGTCACTGAATTTTTCACTTTTCTGCTTGAAAAGAATCTACAAGCAACCATGTTTAATCTAAATCTTTCATGCTATGAGAGATCTAAGGAAGTAGGTAAATAATTGAGTTGTTTAAAACTATTTTCAGAATATAAAAATAAGATTAAATATATAATCATTCTGATTTTTGAAACCCCATATAATTTGGACTACTCCCTATTATTTGGATCTTACTTTGCACTTCTGGTAACCATGTAATGGAGACCAGTTTGCAATCCAACAAACAGATTGATATTACACTAAAAGTATGAATAATTCACATTTGTATTCTAAGAGTTATTTCTTCGATGGTAAATTGGTTCACATATATCTAATGTATTCTTCTGAGTTTCTATCTATTCCCACATTCATTATATCTAGGGGCATGATTCCTTCTGTTAAGATGCCATGGCCCCTGAAAGTTAAGTATTATTAGAATGATTGAGATTAAATTAGATGCTTTAACAGCTACTATTACAAATATCAGTGATGAGTCTTTTGCTCTCAAATTTAAACAAAGGCTTAAATGCCATAATGATTTTAAGCATGTTATGCTACAACTAAATATCATACTTCCCAATGAGACTAAGAGATAATTAAGAATCACCTAATGGACATTTGACATAACAGTAACAATAGCCTGGATCTTGTAAAATCATAGCACCACATCCAGGATACTCACAAGATAGAATTGATCTCATGGACTCTACATTCCTGGTTGATCAGATATTTCCTAAGTTATGGTATTGGAATAACATGTTTGCTACTAATTCTTTTTGTATCATGATAATAGGTGACCATACCCTCAGAACCAAGAGCCAGGACCTCAGAGCTACTCTCAGAACCAAGATTTGGAGCTTCAACATAATTGTCCATCATTTGCATTTTAAATATTAAAAAGGGTGAGATGTGGGAAGCCATTCTTATTTAGCAGAATCAGATGAGGTTGAGCCATGGGATACAGAGGCCTGGCTTCTAGGAACTGCCAGGCTGCATGGGAGTGGTTCCCTGTCTCCTTCTTTAGTTTACCCTTAAGAGAATGGCTCCCCTAACTCCACTCTATCCTGTCCATCACAAAAGAAGCTCCTCCTGGTCCTTGCCCCTTTTACCTGTCTGTCTATAAATAAAAAAGAGTTGGTTGAGCTGTAGTAAGAGGTCAGAACCATTATGTTCAGACCCGTCACACCCTCTCTCATATAAAAAGAGTATTGGCTCTTGTGTGTTTATTGCATAGATAAGTTTTTTGGGTGATTGAGTGACATGCCACCAACATCCTCCTCCGGCAGTTAACACTTTTCTCCTCCACATGGGAAGTGGCAGAGAGGACTCCCAGAGTGGAGCTGCCACTTAGAGCACATTTCAGTTCAGCCTTGACACCTTTCAAGTGGCCAAAGGTGGCCAGTGGCTCCAATATGGGGCAGAGAAGGTCTCAACACTGCAGTACTGTGGGATCTTGTAAATCATATCACCACATCCAGGATTATAGGATTATCTTTTTAATATTCAACTTCCCTAGCAGGACCTCTGAGAACACAGGCCACTTCCGCCTCAACTGCTATTGATTTTCAGCCACCTGGCATGAATCTGACACCTGGGAGGTGATTCTCATGTATGTGTTGATTAAATGTGTTGTGGTTTGAATCTGGAATGCTCCCAAGAAGCTCACATGCTGAAAGCATGGTCCCCAATGCAGAAAGGTCCAGAGGTGGAACTATAGACAATGACTGGATCGTAAGGGCTCTGCCTTCATCAGTGGATTAATCCACTTCCACTTGATTGATAGCAGATTGGACTACTGGGAGGTAGGACCTAGTCAGAGAAAATAACCTCTTGCACACTGTCCCCTGATTCCCAGCTGCCATGACCTGAACCACCATGCCCTTCCACTATGTTTCTGCCCTAGAGTCAACAGACCACAGACTGAACCTCTGAAACCAAGAGCCAAGATAAACCTTTCCTCCTCTAAGTTGTTCTCATCAGGTCTTTTGGTCACAGCAACAGAAAACTCAGTCACACAGAATGAAGTGCCTCCTGGATTCTCAGGAGTGGGTCTGTACCTGTGGATTCTGATTCCTTGATTATGGAACACCCAATCTTCAACTCATCCCCTTTGGCTTTCAAACCAAATGACACATTCTCCTCAAGGCATTCTTCAGTGATAACTTTGCTTTCAATATCTAAAAAGAGAAAGGAAGAGAGCATGTATAGTCACCCAGAAAGTGGGCCAGATTTTTGGTTTCTGGCCAAGAAATGGTACACATTCATAGTTGTGTGCATGTGTAATAACAGAAAGGCCAGTTCATTGTGGGAAGGGTCTTGAGCCCCTTGATGAATGATGGAAGACAGTCCTACCAAAGAAATGAGCCATCTAGTTGGAGCCCTTGAATTGAGAATTTACACCTTGGAAATGCATCAGAGAGAGATGGAGTTCAAGTCAGCTGCTGTGTTTGGACTGGAAGGTCCTGCAAGGGTCCATGTGTGGAAGGTTTGGCCCCAGTCCGAGGTGCTATTGGGAGGTGGTGGAACTTTTAGGAGGTGGGACTCAGTCGGAAGATCATTAGGGCTTCCCTGGAGGGAGATATTGGGATCCCATCCCCAGGGCTTGCCTCTCACTTTGCTTCCCAGCTGCTGCGACCTGAGCAGCTCCTTCCACAGCATGTTCCCACCATCATGTGGTGCCTCACCACAGGCCCCGAATCCACGGGGCCAACTGACCATGGGCTGACACCACCAAGACTGTGAGTCAAAAGAATCCTTCCTCTTTAGAACCTGGTGTCTCTCGGGTATTTATTACACTGATGAACAGCTGACTGACTCAGCAACCCTGGCGGAAGGCACCAGAGGGTGATCTTCTGGCTATTCCAAGTTCAGACAAGTTTTCCAAAGCCAGGGAGACTAGAAGGGATTGGGCTAACCCAGCATGGTGCATGGCATCTGACTCTCCATTTGGATGGAGACAACTGCTGGGCTGCAGCTCAGTGGTGTAGCACTTGCCAGATGTACAGGAGGCCCTGGGTTCCATCTCCAGCACCACACACCAAAAGAAGATGGAGCTAGCCAGAGGTCCCAGTCTGCCCCTTGCTGGCTGTGCAAAATTAAGCTGCAGCTTCACTGCCTGGGCCTCCTGTTTCTCATCAGTAACACAGCAGAGCTGCAGGTGTATCCCACTGGCTGTCCATGACAATGAGAAAATGAAATCAGAGTACCTTTTTCTTTTCTTTTCTTTTCTTTTCTTTTCTTTTCTTTTCTTTTCTTTTCTTTTTTGCAGTGCTGGAGATTGAACCCAGGGCCTTGTGCTTGTACAGCAGGCACTCTACCAACTGAGCTGTATCCCCAGCCCCAGAGTACCTTTTTAAAACATAAGCCAGGTAATGCCATGACCACTCCCAAATTCTCCAGCACCTGCCCTACCATCTACTTCACATAAAACCCTATGTTCCTACATTTATCTTCAAAAGCTGCCTCCCCCTTTGTTTCTGCCCCTTTCCCCGCAGATCCACCCTCCTCTAGGCAATGCTGCCTTTTTGTTGTTCCTTGGAATCACCAGCTATTCCAGCACTTGTTCTTCCTCCAGACCTTTACACTGTTCCCTTCCCCAAGGTCCCTGACCCAAGGAGGTGTCCCCTCTCCACACTACATGAACAGCAACTATCCCTAACCCTCTCAAACTTCCTCAGCTTGCTGCATTTTTGTCAACAATGCCATGCCTGTCTGGCACACCAGATGTCTGTTTCCTTATCATCTCTCTCATCTCGCCAAAAATGAAGACTCATGAAGCCAGTCTTGTTCACTACTGGTGGAGGTCCCTATTTCCACTCGTGGCCTTCTGGGGGTCCATTAGAATGAAATTTCTGGGTTTAAGTGATTGATGCAGAAACTATGACCAGAAGTGGGGGCTCATGCAAAAGTTCTATAGCACTGTGTTCTCATGTGGTCACCTCTCAAGCACATGTCCGTCAGATAAGCATTAGTCCTGCAGCAGTAACAAATAGTCCAAGTCTTTGTGGATTAAAAATAATAGCTATTTCTCATTAATAATGCTTGTGTCCACTGAAAATTGACTTGGGGCCCTGTTTTTCATTATCCTATCTCTGGGACCAAAGCTGTTGGAGCACCTGTGAGAGGAAACACTTTCCAGTCATTAAGGCAGAGGGAAAGAACATTCTGGACAGTCTCACACCAGAAACCATGGCCTGAATTAGTCACAGAATTCTATCTAACCCCATGTCAGGAAGGACAGTCCTACCGTGGGCTCCACAGGGAGTGTAGCAAGTATTTACACACAGCAAATGACTGTTGTTCCATAACCCGTACATAGCAGGCAGTCATAACTCTTTTCTGAATGAGTTAATGGCCCTTGAGTTGTTCACCCTTGGCACAGTGCCTGGCCCCTGCAAACACTCAACAAATGGGAAGGTCACTAACATGATTAGGCTTGCTTTGCTGTGAGTTCAGGAATTTGGGAGAGTTGAGGAACGTGTGTGTGGAGAGCAATGGGGGACCCATCAGCAGAGTTGCCCTCAAAATCAGGAACCACCTTGCCAGGAGGGGTATGTACCTAAGTACTCTGTCTGGACCATCTGACTGGCATTCTCTGAGGGCTTGAGAAGAGCAGCCAGCGTGATGCTCTCCACACTCTCCAGCAGCACTGTGCCCAGGGTCGACATCTCTTCCCTGCTGAACTTGGCCCATGTGAGCTTCTGCTGCAGGACAAAGGTGAAGCCCTCAACTGTTCCCTGCAGGAAAAGATGCTCTGGTTCATTCTGGTGCTTTCCCTCCCCCCTTCCTCCGCACCTCACTCTCCCCTTCTTCCCCTCCCTCCTACTCTTCTTCCACTTCCTCCTCCTCCTGCTCCCCCTCATTTCTCATTAATAACAACTTTCTTGGATAGAACAGTGGTTTCCAGAAATTGGGAGGGCAGAGTCAGAGGAAAGATGAGGAAATGTTGGTCGGTGGGGACCGAGTTACAGTTAGATAGGATTGTGGAGTTCTGGGCTTACAGGCTCCAGGATCTCATGAATCTGTTAATACATAAATCTTAAACGCTAACATCACTCTGTCATTAGCAGAGTAAGTGGAGAGCACCACAGAGTCAAAGAAGCCCCACCCGGCCTGCTTCCTGACTGCCTGTGTCTCCTGCACAGGAGCGGCAGGTCAGCACCTGGGACAGCGCACGCCGCACCCACTCTGCTCAGGCTCCTTTCCTTCCAGAAATCAGCCCCTCCAGAGGAACGTAAAAACTGTGCCCATATCTTGTCTAGGATTTCTAGAAATCCTAAATGCCCAACAGACTGTTGAATAAATGAAGATAAGGTCCTGTCCCGGGATAACAAGCAGCTGCTAAAAAAGTACGTTGCGTATACCTGCACACGGAGAGCAGCATGAGCAGCACTGAGGAAATCACAGCATGGCACCTGTATGCTACATCATGTGCTTCAAAGCAAGTACTGCAATTGACAACTCTGTATTCATGGTATTCATGTTTTTGGCACATGCAAATAAAAATATCTCACACTTATCATGATCCAGGTAACATTTTAAGTAATATAATTATAATATAGTATGTGTGTGTGTATATATATATATACATATATAATTACACATATATATAATTATAGTGTAAAATTTATAATATAGTATAAGTGATGTCTTTTAAGTGATCCAAGCCAAAAAAGTGTGAAAAGAATTCATAATTTAATAAATGCAGGGAGAGAAATTCCAGTAGGATGGTGTGGGAAATTCAACAGAAATCTGACTATGAACTCAAATTTCTGTCTATCCAAATTATATGCTAAAATGACAAAAAAAGGTTTCCAGCTCCAATGGGGTGTAGGTGGGACAAGCGAAGCAAGATCCTCAAGCCCTGACACTCACACCCCCCTCAACCTGCCCCTCCCCACCACACAAGAGGACAGCACCAAAGGTGCTGGCCTGAGAGTACAAGCTCTCAATTTCTTGGCTGATTAGAGCCCACCAGCCCCATCAAAATGGTAGACCCACTGTTCTTAGTCAGGAGGCTTATTTTATACACTCAGGAAAGAAAGATTTAGGTAAACTACAGATCCTCAGGGGGAATACATTTCTGTAAAATTCAGAGGGTATCCAGTTCTTCAGCAAAATCTGAGAACTATTTTTATGTCAAGGGTTTGGAACAAGTTGTCATGTTAGAGAAGCTAAAGAATTAGCCATGTGATTTCACAGCAAAACGTAACTTGGGATTTTAATATGAGCAACTTCAGAGAACAGGCTGCTTGGGAGAATCTGAATTTTCATAGATTCCATTGATTGACATCCTGAGCCATGGAAGGGTCCTAGTGGCCTTGCCTGTCCGATTTCTAAATCTCCCCAGTAGGTAGTTGAAATGGGGAGGGAGGGAATAAGATTATATGTAAATGATTGAGGGAAGCTAACCAAGTTAGTAAACAAGGTTAATCACTTGTGGAAATTCAATCTGACAAACCTATGAATGAATGTACACTTAATGAATAAACATGGTAAAGTAATTTTCAATGAATCAAATTACAAAAAAAAAATTGTATTCTCATTTTCATATAAAAATCACCAAATAAAATAGCGCACCCATAAGGCCAGCTTGGAGGTGAAGAAAAGCCTTTGATACCCACAACTGTGGTGGTCTAACAACTCCAAGGATTCACCCATGAAGCAGAAAAATCCACTGTCTACAGCAGCTCTACCCACAATCCCTGGAAGCCAGAAACAGCCCAGATGTCTTTCAAATGTGAGTGGATGAGCAAATTGTGGTATGCTCATGTAAAGGGGCCTCAGTCAGGAGTGTGGAAGGAGGAGGTGTTGGCACCCACACCACGTGAGCACAGCCAAGGACACGGACCTGAGAGTAGAGCCAAATCCAGGACACGCTGCAGGGTCCATGCTCAGCAGGTCCCTGAGCACCAATGCGTCTGAAGTGCACATTGCTTAGTCGGGAGAGAGCCAGTGTCCAAGTGTCCTCACTGTACTATGCAATTTATACAACATTCCTGAGGAGACAAAGCCACCATGACAGAGAACAGATGGGGAGGAAGTGAAGCTGGGCTACATCCTGATTAGTGGGAGCCCACAAATATACTCAGTGGCTAAACTCACTGATGCATACACCTAAAAAATAAAGAGGTAAGTTGACTATATGCTAATTTCCAAATGCCCATATGTTAATCTTTAATGAAGTGCTAACTCACAATCCAGTAAGGAGGAAGAGGGCCTCTCCAGCCAACATGTCCCCCAGATACTGGAAACTCAATCACCTTCACAGAGACCCTCTGTTACCTGGAGGGACACGGCCACGGTTTTGTTCTCACAGGTTTTGTCCAGCACTTGGAAGGTGGCATTCATCAGTGTGCAAAAGGGGACCTATGTCCACAGAAGGAAAAGCTCATGTGAGCATCACAGTCCCTCTCAGATAACAGGGACGAGCTGGGGTTCTGCAGCACTGGGCTGGCCATGGCTCACAACCACCTACTACAGATTATGAGCAGCTTGAAGAGACAGACAAGCTTCCAAACACTAAAAATGACCAGGAGAGGGAATTTGATCAGTGCACACCCTGTGCCTGTACTGAAAGATCCACAGTACCCCATCAGCATGCCCAATATCCCCTGCTAACAAGAAGTTAAATTCACAAGCTCATGGGTACTTTGACGACATCCTCCCTCCCTAATATCCTCCCTTAAACCCCCCTTTCTTAATTTCCTTCCCTTTCCCCAACAGTCACGAGGCATGCTCTTAAAGGGAAGTACTTCACCTTCCACTTCCCCTCTTCCCTTTATCATCTGGGAAGCAGATATGATAGCAAGAGTCAGAGCAGCCATCTTGGGCCACAAAGTGAGAGTTGTGCTGATGGTGACATTGTATCAGCTCTCCACAGCTGACGCTTTGATCATCACAGAGGACAACAAGGAACTGCTTCTTGGTTTAGGTCACTTTAATTTTTGCCTCTGTTAACACTGCTAAAACAGCATCCTACCTGAGAGGCTTCTTGGAAAACATCAAGAGCTAGAACCTTCAGCAACACTTACATACTCCAGCTTCACCGCTGCCCCTGTGTGGCACTGCTGGACCTGCTCATTATGGGCTGTCATGTCTTCCTTACACTTGAAGGGAATCCCTGGGACAAAAACAAGAGCAGCCGAGTCAAATTGTGCTCATAGCGAGACATGAATAAAAGCAGGTCCAATCCACCCCTGAGACACATGGCAGGAGGATGAGCAGATGGCAGCCACTCTGCAGCACAAGGACTCCAGGAAGCTCCAAGTGAGGCCGAGAGGACGATGTGGAGTGAGGTGCCATAAGAGCAAAACCCCAAACCAGGCAAAGTGGAGGGGGATGATTGTAGGTGACAGACACCCCGAGAGAGAGAATTGAACCCAGAATTCCAAGTGGTCCAAGAAGAAGACAGAAAGACAATAGGAGGAAGGAGAACCCTGGGGTTACAGTGGAATCTATGAGATTCCTGTTCTTACATCAGGAGGGCTTGGACTTGTTGTTGTACTACTATAATTCATTGCAGCCTTTTAAATTCATACATATTCAGGACTGGAGGTGAAGCTTAGTGGTGAGCACTTGCCTGGCATGCATGCAGCCTGGGTTCAATCCCCAGCACCACACACAATAAAAGTTACCTATGTTTTTAATGTTTCTAAAAATCCATCATTTAAAAATGTTAAGCTTTCTTGCTTTCCTATTGTTCCTGTGGGTGGAAAGTTTCCCAACTCTTTTGCAAGGCCATGAAGAATCAGGCTTCTGCCCACCTCCTCAGGAGCACTTGAGGCCAGCCCTGACCACTCTCAGTCTCCCTGACTTGCACCTACCATTGCCCACAACACAGCAGTCACCGCCCCTCATCTGGATGATTTCTGCTCCTCCTCCAGGGTGCTGTTAAGTCCCCCAGCTCAGGGCACATTG
>JAJEJO010045901.1:62663-86336 GCA_020662805.1 Glaucomys volans | reverse complement strand
TCTCTCACTCATTAATTATCTTGGAGGCAACGGAGCATACTGTTTAGATCTGCAGATTCTGGAGGCAAAGTGCTTGGGTTCTGAATTTTGTCTTCGCCAATGGCTAGCTGCATGGGCTTGGGCAAGTTATTTAATTTCTCCCTGCCTCAGTCTCCTCCTCTGTAAAGGAGAAGAACAGACCACTGGGCACCAGCAGATGACACCCACACTGCTGTTTTGAAAATGTCCCCTATTCTCCAATTTGAACCAATGAAAAAAATCATGTAAGACACAAAGAGCCAGCCACACTGAAGATGAGCATGGGTAAGACGCCTGAAGATAGAAGCAAGAGTCCAGTGGGACACTACCTAGGCTCAGCACAAATGTCAGCCCTGGGAGATGTCCTTCCTCACTTCCTCCCCAGCATGACCCCAGTCGCATTCTCATGAAACTTCTTTCCTGGTGCTTACCACTACCCGAAATCCTTTCCCTTACTTATTTTTTGAAGCAAAGCTACCAACGGATTGCCTGCCCTGGCATCCTGGCAAGTCACTGGTCTTCAGCAGGTTATCCTCCTCCTTGGCTTCAGTTTACCCCTCTGTAATGTGGGGCTGACAGTGGCCCAATAATGGGGGATTTAGTGAAGACAGTGTCCTATGTTTATAAAACTTGGAACCACTGCTGCCTCTGTTGGTGACTCTTCTGTCCATGACCAGTGGTGCTTCAGACCTGGGAGTGCAGGTCTGTTGCTGTGTGTGCTGGGTGCCTACAAGAGCACCTGGCTGTGCAGTGGCTGCTCAGGAAACTCACATCACACCAGCAATCCTGAGGTCGGAACTCGCTAGGTCTGGGCATTTTTGTCAAAGGTCCCAGTGAAGGTATCTGCAGTATCCATCCTAGAATCTCCAGGTCCTGGCCAGGCCGACCATGGCCCTCCACTTGCCCTGTCACCCATTCCCAGCCCACACCTCGACTACCTTCCCCCATGAACCTCACACTCACCCCAGAAGAGGAGCACCCCAAAGCTCCACATGATGCTGAGGCTCTGTCCTTCAAGGAGGGAACCGTTTCTTTAAAACCCTTCTTGGTGAGGAAGGGACAGGGCGGGCCCAGTGTTGCTCAATGCTGCCACCCTGACAGCGTCACAGCTGCTTTGCTGAGTTGCTATCACAAAAGGTGACAGTTTGGCAAGCCCTAATTTCTCCCTTTAACTGAGCGAACTTGCCCATCCCCCTGCCTCCTCCTCCTTTTTTCTCTTTCTCCCTCCCTCATTTCCTTTACTTCCCTTTCTCTTTCTTTCTCCCACCAATCTCTCTCCCATCCCTCACCACCTCCTCTCATTGCACCCAATAAATAAGACTCCACCTCCTATCCCCTAGGATGTTCCCTTCCCGGCCTTCCCCATGATGTCACCAGGATCATCATGCACAGAGCCATGTTCTAAGCACATTGCAACAAAATTTAATTTTAACATTGCACCAACCTGGTAATGTAGGGATTCCCCTAACCACACACAAGGGAACTGAGGTTGCAGATGAGATGTACTTTTCCAAGGCCACTCAGACCCAAGATTTGAATGCAGGACCCCCAGACTTCAGAATCCAGAGCTTTGTCCATTCCTTCTTCCATCTGCTCCCCAGCCTGTGGTCACAGTTTAACAACAGCCCCACACAATTCCCACTCCCCAGCCCAACACATGCACTGTCTTATAAATACAGGGCTAGTTGTATATTGTCAGGGATCCCCAAATGCAAACCTTGAGAAAGCGATTTCTGAGAAAGTAGCCTAGCAGAGAGGAGACCCCCAAAAACACCAGCTGGAGAGCGGGGAGTGAGACAAGGAAGGAAGAGAAAAGAGTGTCCATGTTATCAGACAAGTTATGGGCCAGCAGGGCTTTGGGAGGCAGCAGAGACGAAGGTCCCCTCACTCGTCCCAAATGAGCAGGGTGGTTGGGGGATGGCTTGGTGATAGAGCACCTGCTTGGAAGGCAAGAGTCCTGGGTTTGACCCCTAGCACTGCAAGGAAAAGAGAGAGAAAGAGGGAGAGGGAAGCAGCTGTGGTTCAGGAGGCTGCGCACTGCCTGCTGTTGACACCAAGGTCCACTCCTGGCAGGCAGCAGCTTCATACACCTGGCCCAGGTGCAGCGAAACTGTTGGTAACAACATGCAGTGACTGTGGGATGTCACATGAGAGGGGATGGACCTGTCAAAGTGCTGGGTGTAGGTCAACATCTACTGCAAGCTGCAGAAGAGGTGCGAAGACCCTGGCTGAGTTCTTGGGAAGAAAATCCCTGTTGGTCTTCATGTTTCTCCTCTCACTCTGTGCATGGCAGTTATCACAAAGCCATCCCTGTCTGGTCAGGCTGCAGCAAGAGCCAGGGAAAAAATACAGATAACTCCATCAAGGAGCAGGATAAACCACTGCCTTGTGGTTTACAGAGGCTCTGCAGGATGAACTCAACACTACATCCAGGTTGCAGGGGATTTGCATCCATTTCATCCCTTCCTTCACGTCCTTATATGTGAAATTTGCCTTGAGGAGCAGGAGCTGCCTGCTGGGGCTGATGTGAACCTCAGAGGAGCCACTCTGATGCTCTGATTGATCATGGCTGGGCACACAGGAAATGCTTCCCATCTGGCTACACTGAGAGCTGAACTCAGATTGGAAATAAGTCACGGCTCTGCAAGGTATTCCCAGGGTGACTTTGAGAGGTGACTCCCCTCTCAGAGCCTCAGTGGCTTCTGGAGAGTAGGGATAATGGTCAGCCTTGTCACAGAGGTTCAGAGTGCAGGACACACAGCGAAGTGCTGAAGTCATGGCCTGGCAGGCTGCTGCATAGAACATGCTCAACAAACAGTGTGGTGCTGGTCTGTGGGCATGCATGGTGTTCACACTCCTGACACCCAGGGCTTGGGAGAGGCAGGTTTGTTCTCCACATTGTATGGAACAGAGTCAGAGCTGGCAATCCAGCCTGACCCAGGCCAGGATCTTGGGTACAACCTCCCAAAGGAACTGATGTCTAACCTGAAGCCTGGGGAACAATCAGAAATCAATCAAGCTTAGCAGGAGAGATGGTGCAGGGAGAAATGCATGTGCACAAAAGCCTGTGAAGTGCAAGGGAAGCTTCCATCTGAGAAGGGGATTTGCTTTTGCGCCCACAGCTCCAGGAGTCTTTCCCTGCCACGACCCTCCCATCTGAGAGCCACAGATGTTAATTAAAGAGATCCCAGATGCAGGGCAATGGGGGGTAAAGAAAAGACAAACAGACACACATAGGGAGAAAAAGCTGGGTCCAGGTGGGTAGGCAAGCCCTGGTGAGGCTTGACTGACTCAGAGGCTAGCTCAGCCTAGGGTTCATTATCCAAAGGTCCATTGTGAGAAAATATCAGCAAAGCAGGTGATCTGAAGGATGCAGAAATGTTGAGACATTAGGGCCATCTTATTTTTCTCTGAATTCACTACCATGGAAGAAGGGACTGAACTCAAGGCCTTAACTGATAGGGCTGTGTGCCTTCCCAAGGAGCCGCCCCTGGCCCACATTACCATAGCACCTGGGGCATCTTGACATGCACCTTCACACAGAGAGCTCCCAGCAGGAACAGGCCATGATTTAGATCACCACTCCCACACTTCTGCTTCCTCTAGACAGACCTCTTGCTCTGGCTTGGTCATCATCCCTGGTCCAGATGGACTTTTCCCTTCTTTAGCTAAGATGAGAGAATTTTTTTGTTATTATTTCTTTTTTAATTGTTAGATAAAATATTGTATATATTCATGGTGAACGACCTGATGTTCTTAAATGCATATGTTCCAGAGTAGCTAAGCTGAGCTAAGCAACATGCCTACTGACTCACTCGCATAGCATGTTGCAGGGTGAGGATCCTTCACAGCTTCCCGCTGAGTAGTCTTCAAGTGCGCAGTGCTTTGCTATCAGGTGCAGCCACGTTGTTGAATGGTAGACCCTGGAGCTCATCCCTCCTGTCTAGCAACTTCTGCAAGCTTCGACCAACATCTCCCTGACATCTCTTCTCCCCACGCAACTCTGGGTCTTTTTAAGATGCTTCTGATAGTCAGAGGCTGAGCAAGGGGGAAGGTCCCAGATGTCCACATCAAAGAATTGCCCCAGATGAGCATCAGCTCAGCAGAAGTCACAGATGCAACTGTTCCTCCCACCTTCCCCTCCTGCCATTACCAAACCCTCTCTCTCCTCCCTTAGTCCTTGTGGGGTTATGCTTCCAGCTTGGAGAGTCTGCCAGGCCCTGTGCTTCCTCCTGTATGTTGGCTTAAATGTATTCAGGAGTGTGGACCCCAAGGCAGATGGATCAATCTGATGGTTTTAACAATGTCACAAATTCTTTGATACTTCTCCTTTGAAGCATTTGAACTAATTCTTCACTTGAGCTGGCTCACTTATTATGAACAGAAAATGAGGATGTGACATTGTGCATCTAGTGAGCCTATGTCAAAAGAGGCATGTGGCTTCCTCCTTGCTGGCTCTTTCTAGGAGGAAAAGCCAGAACCATGTTGTAAGAATGGTCAAGCAAGCTGTGGAGAGACCCATGTGTCTTAGTCCATTTTCTGTTGCTACAATAAACTAGCTGAGACTGGAGACTTTATAAAGAAAAGAGGTTCAGTTAGCTCACAGCTCTGAGGTCCAAGAACCACTACTTCTTGGAAGTTGCAAATGAACTGTGGGCACGTCTAAGCCATCTCTAAGCATTGGTGTGGGCCTCGGAGAAATTTTGTGGAATCTCTCAATCTGAGACTGCTTCATAGATTTGGCAAATGTCCTGGTCAAAGAGAATTCTATGATTCTGTGGAGTTTATTGGCTCAGACAGCAACTCCCTGTAGGTAGAGAGAGAAACCAGTACCCCAATTAGCCTTGAGGCACCCGCTTCCTGAAGGAGGAAGAATGACTGTGTAAGTGAGAAGTCCCCCATCATGCCAACGTCCACACAGCCTCCTGCTTCTGATCTACTTGAAGAACCCTCCTCACAGTAAATTCCTTTGGTGTGTATAAATAAAGCATTCATGGGTTTCTTCCCTTTGTTAGGATCAGACACATCAGGTCGTTTCCACCCATAAAGCCCCCACTTTAGAACAATATTTTCCATGTCTTTTGCTTTATTTCTTGATATTACTTTTATTTCCAGCCGGCCCATGCTTTTGAGGGTTACTTATTCCCTCCCTGCACAGGCCACAGCTGGGAAGCACTGGTGTCTGCTCAGTATGGGCCTCATGTTGGACACCATCGCAGTGGTGGGAATGTGTGCTAAAGGGCTCAGATAACAGGACAGGGTGCAAGAGACCACGAGGGTCCAGGTTCACTCTTTCTATAAAAAGTACAATTCTCATGATTACTAGCTCATTCCTGGAAGTCCTACATTAAACTCTCCTCAGGTGCAGCTCCTAAGATATAATCACTTTCTGAGAAAGGAGAGGGCCCAATGTCCTGCAGGAGGTACTTTTTATCCCCCTGTCCCTGACAGCTGTGGCTGTTCCAGGTTGTGCCCAGAGTGGCTCGAGGACACTTTGGTTTGGTGGCAGCAGGTTTGTGTCTGTCCCAGGTGGCTCTGTCCCACAGGCTTTCTGCATGGCTCCAGCACTCTGCAGCCACTCCAGCTCTCCCCAGTCCAGTCCATGAGCGGTACCTCCCTTGCCCACAAGAGCTAGGACAGGTAGGCATGGCCCAGCCAAAAGGTGGTGGGAGGCATGCCATGCTTGGGCCCAGCCCTCCCAGCAATGAGAGCAAGCACCTTCTCAGTCACGGTGGGTCCACCTGGGACTTCACTCTGTGCTGCCCCACAGGCTGCAGCAGAAGCCCCAACAAATCCTTGTTCAGAGTTTCATCGCCTATTCAGGACTTGGACCTCCAGTAAGCATGCACACTTGGCTGTCCTGAGAGCTGGTTAAGCCAAGGCCACCAACCCTGAAAAGAGCCAGTAGAGCTGGGAACAGTGGGGGCAGCTGCAGTGGTATGGTGGGGATCCATAGAGAGTTACAGGACTTGTAGTGTCCACTCTGGGAGAGTTCAAGAGAACTGGGGGCCACTGGCATTCAAGGCTTAGGGCTGCTGTCACTAAGGGAACTGCATTTTGCCTATTCATTTCTGTCCTGATTAAGGGGAAAAAAATCTCAGCTGATTGATGAAGTTTCCCCCACACTAGAGACAAAGCCTCCAACACATGCATCTTGGAGGACAAACTCAAACCACAACCATGTGAAGAGGAACTGAGGCCTCCACCCAAAAGCCTTGCAGGCCTGTGGCCTTGGGTCAGCTCCTCTGGCCCCAGCTGAGCTTTCCAGGATGCAGCCCTGATGGGCAGCTTGACCACAATGTCATGAGAGTCCCTGAGTCAGAACCTCTCAGCCAAACCATCCCCAGACCCCTGAACCTCCATAACTATAAGAAAATGAGTTTGTTGTTTTAGATGCTAAGTTTTGGAGAAATTTGTTACACAGCAGCCACGGCTGACATACCTCCTGATGAACTTTCCTTATAAAATAAGGATAAAAATGTATCTTCTTCACACGGTGTGAGGCTTGATGCAGAGCAGGTGTAAACCCCTGCTTGGTACAGATTGGATGCTCCGTCATGGTGGTCATTATTGCCATATGTATTAGTATCAGAATCCTTGTGCTAAAGGGTTACTGCTCTTCATGGAAGAAATCCTGGCAAAAATTGAATTGCAGAAGTCAGCAAAGTACACAACACACAGGACATTATAGCGTGACTTAAGACTTTAAATTTGATCTTCAGGACAATAGAAAGTGGCTCAATCAGGGAGATGCAGGCTCAGGCTGGTTTCTTACAACTCTGGTGTCAGGAAACCAGACATGGGACAGGATGGGGTCATGACTGGGAAGATAGGAAAGAAGTGGGTATGTAGGAGGTGGAAACAATAGAATTGGGGGGGTTGCCTGGATATGGGGGCAGGGAGTCTGAGACAGTGGAGGAGTTGAAATGGCAACATATGAGTGACAGGTTCTTTGCATGTTTTCCAGCATTTGGTGGTGTCACTATTTTTATTTTACTAATTCTGGTGGTTACATAGTTTCATCTCAATATATCTTTAATTTGCTCTTCCCACATGGCTAAGGATATCAAACTCAATTGCATGTGTTCACTTGCCTCCTATGTAACCTTTCAGTGAAATGTCTTTTCATGCCTTTGCCATTTTCAAATTGAATTTTTAATTGCATCTTGAGAACTCTTTATATATTGCAGATGCTAATCTCTGATAGTTACATGGGATGCAAATATTTTCCAGCCTGCAACTTGTGTTTCATCCACTTAACCATATCTTTGAAAATTAAGTCTTCTCCTACATTTTGACATCTGCTTCATCAATCTCTCATTTACAAAACATATTTTGGTGTCAAGCCCAAGGACACCTTGCACAGTTCTACATACTGAAGATCTTCTCTTAGTTATTTTCCCCCTAAAATTTCAGGTTTCTGTTTTGAATGTACGCTGGTAGCTAATTTTGAGGGTTTGATATTTGGTTTAGTTTTTTGTATAAAATGTAAACATTAGGTCAAGGTTTTGTGATGCTTGGTCTACTATGGATTTGAAGTTGCCCCAGAACCCTTTGTTGGAAGGGTTCCCTTTCTGTCCTACTCTGGGGATCCCACTTCCGAACTTGCAAAGCAAGGTTATAATGTGACAGGCACATGTAGCTAGACCTGGAGAAGTGACAAGTTTAGAGGATAGAACAAAGCTAGGATTTCAGGCATCGGGAAGGAGAAATCTCTGCTGCACTCACCTGAGATCAGGGCCAGCCACCTGCTTCCCATAGCACTGGGCCTCCAGGAACAGCAACCGAGAGCCTCCATGGATGAAGTAGGAGCTCCTGCAATGAGAAATCCCATGAGAACCAGCCCTGAGGGTCAGAGTTGCCCAGACAGGCAGCCAGCGCCCACCGTGGACCTTCAACTCCTCACTCTCTCTGGACCCATCATTCTGCTCCTAGAAACTGTCTCAGGGAGTAAATGCTGCAAGGCTGAGCTCACAGCATGCATTACAGGAGACAAGTCTCCTACCCATAAGCCTTGAATGCACTGGAGGGAATGATCTACTAGAATTTAAAACCCTGATCGAAAACTGCAATTAGCACTTTTCATACTGTAGAAAATTCCAGATTCATTTCTTTGTACATAGCTATCATTTATTTGCCACTTAATTTTTAACTGATGCCAGAAATGTAATCACAGAGCACATGTGACGTTTCAATATGTGCTGACATTGTAGCATGATTAACTCAGCACAAGGAACAGACCCACTCCTTCACCTACTTACCATTTTTGATGATGAGAATGTTGGAAACCCGCTGTTTTAGCAATGGTGGAAATACACCATGCATTATTAACTATAGTCAGCAGGCTGTGTGTGGGATACCTCTCTAAAACTTACTCCCCCTGTGTAACTGAAACTCGTGAGACTTTGTGCCCTTTGACCCACAAGCTTTTCCTGACTCTGCTCCAACCCAGCTGTGGCAATAACCACTCAGCTGTTCTCTGTGGGGTACTCTCTCATCGTTATCAAAAAATATGAAGAAGATAGAGAAGAGACCTAGATTTAAAGAGACTTGGAAACAAAACCTGAGTTGTAGTATTTTAATAAACC
Source organism: Glaucomys volans (assembly GCA_020662805.1). Classification (NCBI taxonomy): domain Eukaryota; kingdom Metazoa; phylum Chordata; class Mammalia; order Rodentia; family Sciuridae; genus Glaucomys; species Glaucomys volans. Next base: position 77,730 of record JAJEJO010045901.1, on the reverse strand, counting down.
CAAACCAAAAAAATAGATTTTCAAGGTTATAAGTCTGGATGTATCATGACCATGATGGCTGTTTAAATAAATAAAAAAATAAAGGGTGGTGAGCTTGTACAGGAAAAGGAAGTCGTAGAGTGTTGGTAGGAATGTAATCAGTATAACCCTAGGGAAAACAGTATGGCAGTTCTCCAAAGAAACTAAAAACAGATCTACCATGTGATCCAGCTCCATCCCATCTGAATCTCTATCCACAGGAAATGACATCAGCACACCCAAAAGGCAGCAGGCTCCCATGCTGGCAGAATCTCTGTTCACAATAGCTAAGGCATGGAGTCCGTGGGTGAATGATTAAAGAAACATTTACCATATGCCCAATGCGATCTTATTCAGCCCTATGGAGGAATGAAATCCTGTCATTTGCAGTAAAAAGAATGGAATGGGAGGCTCTTGTGTTAAGGAAACTAAGCCAGGCACAGAAAGACAGTACCACATATGTTCTCTCCTATGTGGAAGCTAAAGAAGTGACCTGAACATGGGGTGGTCATGTGGGGTACAAATGAGAGAGCTAAGTAATGGAAGGCTGGATCCCATCAGTGTACACTGTCTGCATGTGTGGAAGTATCACACTGAACCCACTACCCACTACATGACTACCACATGCTAGTCATGAACAAGAGTCAGAAAAATAATGTCCATTTTCATCGGGTAATGCACCCCAGTTTCCTCATCTGTTGACTCATGCAGATGCTCCAAAGAAGCTGGAAGCATGATTAAGTGACTATTTTTAAAGAGTCCTCACCTTTCAGAGATGCATGCTGAAACATTTGCAGTTAAAATAAAAACATGAAACAATTTACCCCCAAAAAATGCATAGAATGAGTATTTTGAGGAGCAAGTGGGAATAAATGGGAAACAAGATTGGCCAGGAGTGGAATATTGCTGGAGCTGGTGACAAGCCCGTGGGGTTCACTGTGCCATTGTTGGTACATTTGTACAGATTCAGAGAGTTCCAGAACAAGAAAGTGTGGGGCAGGGGAGATGATCATGGAAATACACTGCTAAGTAAGTAGGTAAATAATTACTAAAAGGCAGTTTACATGCTAACATTTGCAAAAAATAAAGAGATGATATAGAAAGGGCCAGAATGCTATAAACAATTAGAAATAGGTATACACGTGTTAATAATATACTATGTAACAGGAAAAATATCTCCCCCATTTTGCATAATTGTTAGCACCCCGCATTCAGTGAGATCTATGTGTCTGTGGTGCTCTATGCAATGTTACACATTCAAGTGCACAAACAAATCACTGAATGCATATGCATAATATGTTTCTGTGCTTGCATAATATACTCCTGAATCAAATCTAAGAATTCACAAAAACAATTTCCATTGAGAAAGTGCTGTGGATCTAGGAGGCTCACCTTTCACCCTTTGTTTTACATCTTGAAACAAATGAAGGTCTTTCATATTCAAAAATTCATTTCTAAGGGATGGAAAAGCAGAAATACTCTACCTCATTATCAATGAGCCTTTCAAGGACTTCAAAAGGCATTGTGTGGCATTTTATTCAGCCATAAAGGCGAATGAAATCATATCATTTGCAGGAAAATGGATGGAACTTGAGCACAATGTGTTACATGAAATAAGCCAAATTCAGAAAGCCAAGGGTCCTATATTTCCTCTCAAATGTGGATGCTGGAGAGGGAAAAGGAAAAAAAAAAGGTTGTGGGGTGGAATGAAAATCTAAGTGAGAACAGTAGAGTAATGAGGAATGGAATCAGTGGCAGGAAAGTGCCGGGGAGAGACACTGACCAGGTTGTACTGTTATATTGAGGGCTGGCACAAAGATTTAACAACAAATGCCACCATTATGTACAGCTATAGAGCACCAATAACAAATGTGGGAAATGATATCATTTTGAAAATTTAAAAGTGCCCTCCTGAGATAATGTGAATGGATAGAATTTCTGGTGCATATTAGCAAAGATAAAGTGCTGTGCAAATCTGATGATCCACTCAAGTGGAAGCAGATAAAGCCACCAATGGAGACCTAGAAAAGTGGGTGGAAGGACACAGCCTGTTGAGGTGCACGCAGGAAGTGAGGGTGGTGCAAAAAACCAGTGACCTTCCAACAGTGCTGTGTAAGAGACTCTCAGGACCACGCAGAGAGCACCTGAGGTAAAGCACAGGGTGCAGGGCAGGATACCAGCAGCACACCTAAACCACAGTTTCTAACAGAAGGTGGCATGAGTGATTTCAAATTTTTTTTTATTAATTATGATTCTAAATTTTGTGCATTGCCTTAGCAATAAGCAAATAGAAATAAATGTTTGGGGGGACAGGAAATAAAATGACTTTAGAAATGGTTTCCCTCAGCTGCTCTGTCTCCTCCTGCTCCTGTTCAGATGGTACATGCTGCTTTGCTCCCCAGATTTGAGATCCTTCTCAGCCTGCCTGTTTATACAGCAGTTGTCTCCCAGAGCATCACCCACTGATGCTGGTCACAGGCCGTTTAATGGCCTCTCACATCAGTGCACAGGAAATTCTGAGCCCCAGATCTGCAGCTACAGCTGAGTGGACCTGAAATTGTGACTTTGCTGCTGTTATAGTTCAGATATGAGGAGTCCTCCAAAGGCTCATGTGTGAGACAATGCAAGCATTTTCAGAAATGAAATAATTAGATTATGAGAAGTATGATCTAATTAGTGTATTAATTCACTGATATGGATTAACTGGGCAGTAACTGTAGGCAGTTGGGGTTAGTGTTAAGGTTAGGGTGTCAACCCCTTCCATGTCATTGTAACCCTCTCAGGAGGTGTCCTCCACCTGGATGAAGGTATCCACTCAACACTCAGCATGAGGATCTCTGACAAGAGCACATTTCAGGAAGAGATTGACTCCCAGTGATCAAGGGTTTAAGATTTCTATTGGGTGGGCATCAGCAACCCATGCACCAATATGGACAGTGGAAATGGTGGCTCTTCCATCCTGGGTGTGTGCCCAAGGTACTGCAGTCCACAGGTGCACAGGTCCCTGGTGTGAAATGGTGTGGTGGGTGCATGCACCCAGGCATAGGCTCCCTCCCGCCTAAGCCATCCCTAGTTCCTGCTAATGCCAGATGTGATGGAAATGCTGTCCAAATGGTTGCTGTGCTGCACTGTTTAGGCCTGTCAGGACCAGTGTCACAGGTGTGGCCCATCGTAGACCAAATGTTACATACACATGACTGTAGAAGTGTTATTAGCAGAATTAATGTCGTTACTGTTTTCTGGAAACTTAAGCCAAAAGACCCCATCTGCATGACCTTGCCATTACCTCCAAAAGCAAGGGTGGTTATTCAGGAGGCAGAATAGCAGAACCACGTCTTGTTACCACGTAGCAGATCCACATTCTCTTTCCTGGATGTCTTCAGTCCACAGATATTACTAGCCCAATCAGTGACCTCCATCTGCTGCAGGCAGACCTTCTTCCTGCACCAAGGTTCCTGAAATGTTCTACCACTGCTGGCCTGCAAGCCCATCCTTGGTTCAGAACATCTGCAGCCCTTTCCCCTCAATGCACACAGCTCCCCACCCACACAACATGCCATTCAAATCTCAGCTCAAATGCCCCTTCCATGCAGTAGCCACTCCTGACCACTCTTAGCTAAGAACCCCCACCTAGACCCTCCTGACCAGCAGCCCTGCTCTGCTGAACAGCAGCTGTTGTCTAACAACTTGTCTTGTTCAGTTGTTCAGGTACATGTGAGCTGCATGAGAATTTGGATCTTGAATGTTCTGTTCTTCTTGTTAATAAACCAGCAAACCGCAGAAAGCCTGGCATGGAGCAGGGCATTCCATCATCACTTATTAACAGATAGGAAGTGTGGGAAGGAAGAAGGAAACTGGAGGAGGTGGAACCAAGTTGAAGGGAGTGGGTCCTGGAGGAGTGTGTACTGTCTCAGATGTACCCCTCTCTCTCTCCTCCATCTCTCTCTCTCCCTCATGCCATGAAGTTTGCATCCTCTCTCCACCATGCCCTCCTGCCGTGATGTCTCCAACTGCAGGCCTGGAGCATAGGTTCCAGCTCACCACAGACTGAAACCTCTGAAACCACAAGCCAAAAAAAAACAAAATACACCTTTCTCCCTTAAGTTGATTTACTCAGGTATTTTGTCACAGCAGCAGAAAGCTGATTACACACACACACACACACACACACACACACACACGTGCTAGAAGGAAAATAATCAGGTTAGGCCAACTAACTGTCCTCTTCCTGGAAGTGGACACTCAAGGAGTAGTGACTCCTGGATTTGTAAAGTGCACAACCCATGCTACTGCACACGACAGCTCTGATCTCAACAGAACAACTGCTGAAGTTATTGCTCTTCTTGTTCACATAATTACCATCTTGAACCCTGGCAGTAGGGTCTTCAGGAAAAGAGATCTTGTCACTTACTGATGACTCATCCCATAGCCCCTTGGTTACACACTGGCGGAGATGGCCACCAGCAGCCCAGGGAGCCCGTAGCCAAAAACACAGAGATGCTGCATGTTGACGTTGTGGGAGCTGAAGTAATTCACCACCTTCAGGTTTCTGACCATCAGGAAGAGCATCACAGCCTCCAGCAGCATCCAGGAGAAGCAGGCCAGGAAAAGGTAGTGCAGACACCCAGCAATGATGGCACAGCCCACCTGCAGAGAAAGGAGGCATGTCAGGCTCCTTCTGGGAAGAAGGCCAAGGGAGGGCAGGGAGGGGCCACCCTGAGAGTGGTGGGGAGGGCCAGCTGCAAATAGCCCTCCAGGGGCAGGAAGCTCAGCACCCCATGGAGAGATGCACTCCTCCAGAGAAGCCCCAGCACATCCTGTGCAGGGCAGTTGGGCTGGCCTGCATTCTCACCCCAGGCTCTCAGTCCAGTGAGGGAGGGGGAGGCATGAGGAATTAGCAGGGAAAGAAGCAGCCTAGAGTGACACAGGAGGTCAGGTCCTCAGGCATGGTGCTCTTCACCTGTGCAGCACTGTTGTCTCCCTTCTGTTGGGGGAAGGGACTGTCCTGTGCCATGTGAGACCTTGTGTACTACCTGTGTCAGCTCCTCCCATGATGACAGTCAGAAATATCTCTGGATGTCATCAGGTCTCCCCAAGGTCAAAACCCCAACAGGTGAGGACCACTGACCAAGAAAGGGATAGGAGGGACCACCTTCTAACATGGTGGGGGAAGTGATCTTAAACTGACCTCTAGCACAGGAAATCACAGGTAGGGGAGCAGCTGGGGAGCTCGTGCTGCAGGCAGGGGCACAGCACATGCAAAGGCCCTGGGGGAGGGAGCTGTGTAGGGCTGAGCAGAGGCCGATGGGGAGATGATGGGGCTGGAGGGGGACACAGTCCAGGGGTTTGACCTGGTTGTCGGTCTTATCTATACCGGTGAGGAAGAGAATCTTGGCCAGGAAGAGACACACGCAGAGGTGCAGGTGGAGGAAGGTGATGCGGCTGCGAATGGCGCAGCACAGCACGAAGGTGGCGATGGCCAAGGCAAGGCACACCAGGGAGATGCTCATGCCCACGTGGCTAATGATGGACAAGGAGAACTCCATCTGCCAGAAAGGAGAGCCCCCACTGGCCTCAGCATGGAATCGGAATTCCCCCAGGCAGGAAAGAATCACCCAGCTCTCTGGATGGGAAGAAAGGGCTCAGGCCTTCCCTCCACCTGACACTCAGAATGACCTAGATGTTGTCCACTTCAAACTCTGCCATCCTCCAGAGCACCTCAGCATCACTGCTCTCCTGGCCTGGGCTCACCCTGTACATGACTAGGCTGGATGTCCAAAAACTACACTTCCCAGAATCCCTCAGGGCTAAGGTCCTGGATGTAACTTAGGTCCCCCAATGAGATGCATTCATAAAGTTCTGGAAGGCAGAAAGGAGGGAGATGCCAGCTTTCTGCAGATAGGAGTGAGCTGTGCCTGGACACCACATTCCAACTATCCAGTCCCCAAATGCATGGGGACAACAGACATGAGGACAGCAACTTCTGACATCTGGAAGAAGCCAAAGGGGAGGGGAGACCTTGAAGCTATAGTCCAGGTATCAGTCTCCTAACTTCAACTCCTCCTGCTCTGCAATTGTGTGGGCTTGCCATACCCTGCATTAAATTCCTTTCCGTTTGAAATACCTAAATGGGCTTCTGCTGCCTTCCCTGAACCCCAACTGACCCGCAGACACTCAAGGATGCTGCAACCTCAGGGAGTGGAAATGACAAGCCAAGTCCTCCTCTGTCATCTTTTCATAATTCATTTTAGCCTTAGTCATAACTTCATGACTTTCTCTGGGCTGAAGATAGGCCAGGCACTCTCTCACAGGCTCTTCAGTATGACATTGTCACAATGTGGCTATGTAAATGACCACGATTCGGCTGGTTTCTACTTGTTTGGGGCCTGGGGACATAGCTCACTTGGTAAAGTGCTTACCTCACATGCACAAGGCCCTGGTTCAATCCACAGCACCACAAAACAAAACAAAACAAAACAAAACAAAAATCACTTCTAATTGTATGGTTTACACAAACACTTAAGTCCTCTATGCCTCAGTTTATTCATCTGTAAAAAGGAGGTTATTAACAGTAACTGCTTGTAGGTCTGTTTGGGGAGAGTTAAAGGAAAACTTATAAGTGTGCCAGTAACATTTTGCACACCATGTAAGTTTTAGTAATTATTTTCTTCTCATCCTCAGTTTTGAGGGGAGAAAGCTAGATTCAGGTCAGAGGTTGATTTTTCCAAGCAAACAGAGCTCTGAAGTGGCAGAGGTGGGACTTGACAGGAGGCCAGTCTTGCTCTGGACAGTTCCCTTCAGTCCCAATCCACACGATCCTCCACACAGTTTTGGGCTTCCCTCGCAGGGAACTTACCCTCAGCTCTAGCAGGACTGGCAGGGACACTCCAACACAGTGAGCAGCCCTCTCCACTACCTCATGTCCACATTCACCACAGCTGCCTCATACCTCACCTACTCCCTCACCCATCACCCACTCCCATGGACATGCCTCTCTGTTCCTGAAACACACCTTCTGCTCCATGCATATAGTGTAGTGAAAGGAGAAGTTTGGAGCCAGACTTCCTCCCCCCACCCATTCGGATCCCAACTCCATCAATAACTAGCTTCAGGCCAGGGTGGGGGTGCAAGAATAATACTAGAAGGAGACAGGCATCATTGCCCGGTGTACATGTATCAATGCACCGATGGTGTGACTCTACTTTGTGGACAATCAGAGAAACAACAGCTGTACTCCATGTGTGTTCAATGGATCAAAATTAAATGAATAAAAAAAGTAGAAAAATAAAAAATAAAAAATAACTAGCTGCTTTTATTTTTAAATAAAAAATAACTAGGAGCTGGTGAGCCTCAACCTCCCAGCCTGTGAAATGAGTGTGGGAACGAATAACCCAAGACTAAAAGTCAGCCGATGATGCAGGCCTGCTAAACAAGACCCTGACCTGTGGGGGTCGCTACTTCTGATTCTATAGTTGAGCATCACATTTCCCACCAGATCATGAACTCCCGAAGGGCACTGCAGGGCACTCATCTGTCTGCCTTCCTGGCCAGCTCCCACTATACCCTATGCCACGGGGGACCCCAAAAGACATTCAGTCAATATTCTCCCATTGGATCTGAAGCCAGATACTCAGGGAGCCAGAGAACCAATCATCAGACTGACCGTCAGCTCCCCAGAAGTCATGATGATGGCCAAGTTTGCCAGCAGGTCACAGCTGCAGACCGTGCGAATCTCTAAGAACTCCAGGACCTCACAGCCTGCCGGCGTCCACCGCCCGTCCCCCACTACTGTGTTCCAGGAAACGCAGATGGGTCTCTCAGACTTGTGCTTGGGCTGAAAAAGCAAAGGGCTGGTCACCTGAGAGTTCCTCTGTAAAAGACTCAGTGTGACCAACTTCAAGAGCCATTTGGGGCCCTAGATGCTGGTTGTGTTCTGCAGGGAGTGGAGGAGGACGAGAGGCACAGGGTGGGTACCAGGGGTGTCTCCAGAGCAGAGTTAGGGCTGAGGTAGACACTGCCTGCTCCACCTCCTACCCGAATTCCTTCCCCCACCCAAAGGGAATGAAAGAATGCCACCCAGAGAGAAGAGGCCGGCCCTCCAGCAGGGGCGCTGGGGCATGGATCCCAGTTGCAAGAAACCATAGACATTTGTTGCCCTGCCGTCCCCCATTAAAAATGAGCTAAGTCTGCAACAATTTACTACAGGTCTCAAAATAACAGACCACTTAGCAATGATAGATGGAGAGATGGAAATACTAATTGTGGGTGCCTCAATTAGATCATTAAACATCATACACCTGTGTCTAATTATCACAGCTGTGTGAGCTAGAGAGGAGAAGGGACCAGCAAGATGGAGGGTGGAGGGTTGCCTGAAAAGCAAAGGGAGATGAGAGGACGGGGTGGGGAGGGGCCTCTGGGGGACAGTGGTCAGATAAGATGGCATATTGTGTGCACGTGAAATAAGTGACAAGGTATCCCACCATTATGCCCAACTATAATGCAACAATTAAAAATGAGAAGGAAAAATTATCAAACTGTACCCTATAAATATATACAGTATTGTATGTCATTAAAATTTAAAAACCCTATTCAAACATTACTGAATGTTTACTTGTACTGAAACATCAGGTGGTACCACATTGCTTTGTACAATTATATTTTTATGTATCCATTAAAAATTAAGTTTATAAAGGCCCTCAAGGGAAGATCATTGTGCCAACAAGATCATTCGGCATCTCGTCCATATCAATGCTGATATCCTGGCCTGATACTGTGCTACAGTTCTCAAGATGTCACCACCCAGGAAACTCAGCACAGGGTGCATGGGAGTCCTCTGTATTATTTCCTACAACTAAATGTATGATTACTTCCAAATAAAAATTTGACTTTAAAAACTGAGAGCTAAGGTCACTGGGGAAACAAGAAGTTCTCTGTGGATAGACAGAGGTCTCTCAGGAAAGAACCTCTTCACCAACTGAGGATTCTCCAGGATGTAGATAACTTGATCTGAGAGGTTGTCCTTCCTCTCCCCAGTCATGATGCCCCCAACGATGTGAGAATTCATCCTCAGCCTCTGCTTGCATTTGGTCCAGGGTCTCTGAGGTTCCAGGAAGAAGCGCTCATCTAAGAGAGACTCCATTTTGGTGAAAGAGACAAAAGCCACCCCAGCGGACACTGCAGGTTCCCCCAAAAGAGTAATAAATAAGCAGGAATCATTTGATTGGTAGTTGTTAATGCTGGCACATCACATGTACGTGTGCACATACTTTGATATTTCATGCTCCTTGCTGGGTTACTTGGGACTGAAGTGCCAGTGAACTTAAGGGTCGGTGATCCTCACCAGAACCACAGCATTGACAGCAGAAAGATCCTGAGAGGTTGTGACCTGGAGAAATCTTGTCTACATTTAAGCCTAAACCTGAATTTGGTTTTGAAGGGACAATGCTTTCCCTTCTTTGGTGGGAAATAGGTTCTCCTCCCACCTTTATGGTATCTTTGTTGGGTTTCTCTCTGAATATGGGTGGTCTCCAGAGAAGCTGCTCTAATGTGGTTTCTGTGTCCTGACATGGATGCACCATCTCCTGAAATTCATCTGCCACCTCCCAGCTGCAGGAGGAACCTCTCAGTTGTGCCCCCAGATGACATAACCTGCTTCCTCTCTTCCATCTGCATCCCCTATTCTCAATGAGTGAAGTCACTGGACCTGGAACTTGGAGAGTGCTCCCTGATTTCTTCTCTGCTCAAAACAGATTCCTCCTTCTTTGTGTGTGGTGACTTCCTCCTCTGTGCTCCCCACAGTGAAGCCTTGACCCAGCCTGACATCTCCCTCCTAGACCACTGGCTTTCTCATTAATGCCCTTGCCTGCCCCAGCTTCTCCCTCTAAAGAGGTCCCTGTACTGCACAGAGGATTGCTTTACATACCAACTTCCTTCTGGAAAACACAGTCTATCATCTTCCTGCTGCAAATAGAAACTTCCAGGTATCCCCCACCCGACCACTAGTAGGAGATCTGCCTGGATGGGGATGCAATGTCCTCCATCGTTTCCCCACCCCCTCACTCCCTCATTATGCTTTTACTAACACAAACAATTCAAGCTTGCTCTCCATGTGAAGCCATGGCTGGTGCTACCTATGACATCCTATTCTGCTTTCTCTGCTTATCCCCAGGACTTAGTTTAAGCCTCTCTTCCACATTTCACCTTGTGCTTCTACCCTGAAGTATCAATGCCAACATTGACCATACAGACCAAGGGGCAACCACCATAGCCTACATGCCAATCCGTCTATTGCCTGGTTTTTGTAAGGTTTTACTGCAACATACCCAAGCCCACTGTTATGGTTTGGATAGGCGGGGTCTACCCAAAGCCCCTGTGTTAATGCAGAATTGTTCTGAGGGGAATTGACTGGACTGGGAGAGCTGAAATCTAATCAGCCCATCTTAGTTGCAAAGAGCTGACTGGGTGGTAACTGTGTGCAGGTGGGTTGTGCCTGGGGAAGGTGGGTCACTGGGGGTATGCCATGCAAAGGTGCTTCTTTCTTGAGGCCCTGTCCCCTTTCTCTGTCTGCTTCCTGACCCCACCACGAATGGAACAGTTCTCCTGTACTACACCTTCTGCCGTGATATTCTGTCTCATCTCAGATCCAGAGCAATGGAGTCAGCTGACCATGGACTAAACTTCTATAACATGAGCCCCAAATAAACTTTACCTCCTCTAAATTGCTCTTGTCAAGTATTTTGGTCACAGCATGAAAAGGAGACCAACATGCCCACTCAAATACATGTCACCTAGTAGTGCTTGCACTGTAATGATAGTGTTCAGTAGTGTGACAAAGACGCTATTGCTCACAATGCTGAAAATACTATGGAAAACCCTTCCAAACCCAATACAGTGTAGTACTGCACAATGGAAATGTAGTTGGTTTTAAGTTGTCCAGTATCCACAGTTTTAAAAGTAAAAAACAGGTAAAATTAATTGTAATAATATATAAACTCAAGGTCAGCAAAATATGATCACCATCAACATACCATTTGAAATTTTTAAAAGTAAAAATATATTTTAGACTGGGCATGGTGACCTGCACCTCTAAGCCTGCTACTCAAGAGACAGAAGCAGGAGAATCATGAGTTTGAGATCAGCCTCTACAACATAGCAAGATATTGTCTCAAAAATAAATATATGTTAATATATGTTCTCCTTTTTATGGCTGCATTATCTTTCATTGTGTATGCCACATTTCCAAACTCTTGTTGTTTGCAGCAACAGGGACAAGCCTGGAAGACACTGTGTTGACTGAAATGACCAGGCACGAAATGACAAACACCACATGATCTCCTATTTAGATTCTCATCTGTAGATTCTAAGAAACATCGACCTCGTGCGGAGAGTAGAACGTGATAGCAGTTGCCAGACGCTGGGCTGTGGGGGATGCAGGTACAGAGCACAGTGTTCGAGTCAGGGTGGAAGGATGAGTCCAAGAGCTCTATCCTGCCGCATGGTGACCACAGCTAATGACAAGGTACCATATTCTAGAAAAACGGTGAGAGTGGATGTGGAAAAAGTGCCTTCACCACAAAATCAGTGACTCTGTGAGGTGGTGCACCATGACTCAGCTGGAGTGCAACTTCCTCAAGGCACATGAGCTGCAGAAACATCAGGCCCTGTGCAACAAATGCACACCACTCTCTGTCCATTTTTAAATAAAAGTTTGAAAATGCATATTAATTCCACGTTATTTTGAAATTCATAGAAAAGCTTACAAGTGAAATATTTTGCATTCTTAGTTTTTGTTCCAAGCCTTTGAAATACAGTGTGTTGTGGGAAGTCATCCTTACTTAGCAGAATCAGACGAGGTGGAGCCATGGGACACAGAGGCCTGGCTTCTAGGAACTGCCAGGAGCATGTGGCGCTGCATGGCAGTGGTTCTGTCTCCTTCTGGAATTTTCCCTTAAGAGCATGGCTCCCCTAACTCCACTCTATCCTGTCCACCACAGAAGCAACTCCTCCTGGTTCTTGCCCCTTTTAACTGTCTGTCTATAAATAAGAGAGTTGGGCAACTCCATGTTGTAAGAGGCCAGAGCTGGTATGGCCAGACCTGTCATGCCCCCTCTCATTTAAAAAGAGCATTGGCTCTGTGTGTTTATTGAGTAATGTTGTGTACTTGAGTGACTTACCACCAACATCCTCCTCTGGCACTTAACACTTTTCTCCTCCATGCGGGATGTGGCAGGGAGGACCCCCACATTTGGCACCTGGACAATGACAAGTTTCCTAGTTAAAATGTCTGTGTTCCCACCAAGGCTTCCAGCCCTCCAGAAACAGCATGGTTTCTGTTCCCTGGTGGGAAGGAAAAGGCCCACCAAAAACATGGCTGCTCCCTGCTCAGGCATGGATTTCCCTGCTCAGGCAGAGCCCCTCAGGGTCAAACCTCTTGCTCAAAAGAGAAATATCACAGGGATTGGAAGCATAATGGCAGGCTATGGGAATTGAGTTTGGACTGTAATAGAAGCTTGCTTTTATTTGGACCAAGATGTTGATTTGTGGTTTTTGGAAGATTTGAGCACAAGTCTTAAAAATGCTGTTAAGAGCTTTAGATCTAGGAGTCAGAAATACTCGTCCTCCAGGACCTCTTTGTCTTCTGGGGAAGTGTTGGTTGATAAAGAAGAAAAGGATTCACAAACTAGCCCCAAGCATGTTTCTGTGGACCTAGGGATACCTGACAGTGAGGGCAAAGTTCCTATTCAGAGGACTGGAAGGCATTCAGATGTAGAGGAAGATGATCTAGCATGGGACTTCTGTAATGTTCGTTTGAAAGGTTCTATTTCAATGCCACACCTTGCTCCTGGGGAAGAACTTGAAGTCACAAGATCAAGAATTCCAACCACTGTTAATGCAGCAAAGAAGGAATTAACAAAATTTGGGTTATACCCTATTTTTGAACAAAATGATACTCAGGGTTTTGAGGGACCAAAAAGAACTCATATGTCTATTCCTTTTACACCATTAACGGAGTTAAAATCTGCATGGTCTATGTATGAAGTGAACATTCCATTCGTATTAAGTCTCTTATAGTCCATTTACAATGAGGTTTTGCCACCTTAGGATTGGCTCTTCCTAGCTAGCTCCTGCCTTTCTGAAGGTGAGTATTTAACATGGAAATCCAATTGGATAGAGCATTGTTCAGATCAGGTGGCAATTAATAAATTGAATGGAGTTCAGATTACTTTGGATATGCTTACTGGCTCACAACAATTTGCTGATTTGAGACAACAATTGACTTTAACTCTCAAACTTATGCTCAAAGGTGCATATGCACAAAGTGCATGGAGAGAATTACCTGCCCAGAAAACAAAACAAAACAAAACTATAAACCCCAGTCAAATTCAGCAGGGGCCAGAGGAAAATGTTTCAAACTTTGTAACAACTACTCTGGACAGTGTTGCCTCAAGGATTTGGAGATAGCCCTCACCTCTTTGGACAAACCCTAGCTAAGGATAAAACGTTTGTAATTGTTCTCCAATATATAGATGACATCCTTTATGTGCCTCCCCCAGGAGGAATATCAAAAGGCCATTGAAGAGCTCCTCTACTTCTTAGCTATTAGGGATTGTAAGATCTCAAAAAAGTTAGCTCAATTATACCATCAGCAGGTTCAATATTTAAGATTGCAACTGTCTCTAGGAAAGGTTTTTAAAATATCAAAAAGGGGCCTGACTTCAAGCCCCTGTTCTCAGCTTACCTGAGGAACAAGATTTAACCTGTTTGTCACTGAGAGAAAAACAACCCTAAAAGTAGTGGTCTAAAACTGCTGGATAGATAGCCATGGACAAATCAGGTCAATATCCAATGGCCTGTCTCAGGAAGGAGCTTAGCATGGTAGCTTCCTTCTCAAAATAATGGAAAATAAGGTCTCATAATTTTCTTTGACAGCCAAATCTCTCCTAAAAAATAAGAAATGGTTAAAATGCCCTCAGCATCAAGTTTTTGTTGGGACCACTCATCTTTATTTTAGTGCCTTCCAGGTGTCAAGGAAGGCTTCCATTGAAAAGTAAATGGGGACACCTGCAAACTGACTAGGGCACCACTCAGACCCAAGAAAAAGAAAAAAAATTTAAAAAGGGTAAAGAAAATATTTTTTTCTTCTGAAGTTGATTAAAAAAATGTTCTAATTGTGCTTTTGGCGGATTGATTTTTGCTTTTTAGGGATGCTTTTAAAGGTGAATAATGATCATCAAGACAAAAACTGGCAACCCAAATTATTTTGAAGTTTTTCTTTTTATATCTTAAATTCTTAGACAAATTAAATCAATGTTTAATACATGTCTGTTCAAGCAATGTAGATTCACTTACAATAAATTATTAAAATTCCCTTTTTTCTCATCTATAAATGTGTGCACACAGTGACTGTACTTACATGATTTCAAAGTCTATTTACAGTTTGATGAGCATGCTCACATTTTTTAATTAAAATAAAAATGGATCCATATAACTTTAATTCACATGAATGAATGATTCAATTTATATTAGGTAAACAACTGAAAATTAAAAAGACTTCTTTATACTTATTAACTCACATTTTTCCAGGTAAAAAGGCTTCTTAACTAATTCATATTTTTCCAGGTGGTCAAATAAATAACAAAATTGCTAACTTCTATAGTATTTAAGATCTATGTCCCTTGTTTCTAATGGTTTTTCTTTAAACAGGAAAGAAATAATCAATATTAGTATTTACATTTGTTTGATATCTTGACTTTTGCAACTAAGAATAAATAAATTTAATTTGATGTAATTAAACTAATTATCTAAGCTTTTATTACAGGATATATTGATTTACAAGGATGGGACGCTAAAAGATCATTGATAGGAACATCATCTACTAAATATGAAAACATCAGATACTCTTAAATATATTTAAACATTAGACATATTAGTAATTTTGTTCATATAAAGAAGGTCTGAAATTCCTTTATTCTCTACGTTCTCATCAGGAACCAAGATCCTAACACTTCAACTATCAGGTGTAATATGTTAGTATCTAAAAAATATTTTT